>JAJEJH010001543.1:0-11881 GCA_026122585.1 Anacardium occidentale
CACACACAACCATACTTGTGCATTTTTTTGCCCACAACAAACATCACTGGATTAACAAGGTCATTCAGGAAATGAAGATTAACAAACCAGAATGATAAAAACAAAACATGGCTTACATTTCCTCAAATTCAGATCCTGCTCTATAGAAAAATGGTACCCCAGCTTCTCCAGCAATAGCCTTCAAGGTCCAACAATGGTGAAGCCATTTTGAGAAAAAAACTACTATTAAATCAAAATGGTTTGATCTGTGAAAGTTATAATATCTAAACAAATGTCAAGGAACCTAACTTGACAAATGGAAAAATGTCAAGTAACAAATCCACACAAGTTGTTTCAATAACAATGCTGAATACCTAATTTTCATAAACTCAGAATTTCCATTACTACTCACACACACACACACACATATATATATATATATTTTCCCATTTTCATCTTTGATAAATACTGGTTCATAGGTTAAGCTATACAAGGAAAAACCTAAACGACTTTTATATGTGTAACAGCATATCCATGTACAAGAACACTGCCACTGGATACCGTTAAGAACAAAGACACAAAAGATCAATCAGGTGAAAAACAGCTAACTGAATGTACTAGTTGTAGCATAACTTGAAACCTAAAACCCCTCTAAAACCCTTATTAGTTAAAGAGAAAAAAGAAAAAAAACAATTTAGCACATGAAACCTAAAACCACTTCACAGGGAAGAAAAAATTTATGAGACACCTTACCTTGGCAAGCAGAGTTTTTCCAGTTCCAGGTGCTCCAGTCAAAAGAATTCCCTGCGATGTGTAAGACTGGTAAATTTCTAAAAATCTACAATATAATTGGAGAAACTAATGCAAATTCAATAATGAAGTTATTTAACCTAATAAGGAGGCAAGAAACCATATATGCTTAACTGCTTTTTGAAAACGCATAAGCAAAACAATGTTTAGAAGCAGGTTCCTTCATATGATTCATAACTAATTTGGACAAACCTTAGGCAACTTCCCACCAAGGCGAGTAAACTTTGATGGGTTTTTCAGATACTCTACTACTTCCACAAGCTCTTGTTTTGCATCATCACAACCTTTGACATCCTTGAAAGTTTTAACATTCTGAAAGAGAACCAACAATCAGGAACAGGAAGAAAGATCATGATTGACAGTCATATATCAAATACAAAACTAAACCATAAACATGAGTGCTTGCAGATCATTTGAATGTTTCATACGATGCTCAAGAACTATTTATAAGAAAAGTACATGTGAGAGCAATCCTACAGATGGTCTGTGGAAACCGACTTCACAAGCTTACAACTTTAACTTTTACCTTCTCTGGCATAACTTCTTTATTCAAGTCCTTGGGTGTATAAGAAGAACTTGAGCCAACACCTGAGGTTCCTATCCCACCCAGGCTTCCTATGTACTTTTGAAGTGCTGCAGCACCCATTAACCTGAAAGCAGTTCATAGTTAATAATAGTCACATCTCCAGTAGACAAGCAAATGCTAACAACTTTGACAGCATGACCAAGGGAGTACTTGTCTGATATTATGCTGATTTTCATAATTAGAGAGCATGATGATCACGTTAAACTACACCACATAAGCCAAAAGATCCATACCAAACTAATCCAACAGCTACAGTGAATAAGATAGTTGAGATAAGCTCTTGTGCAAATCGAGATTTGTTTGACACTTTTGGATCAACCTGATAGAAAACATCACATAATTCAGGATCCAAACTTCTTAAACACACACAATCAGAAAGAGGGAAAATCTAGAAAAGAGGAAGTATAAAGGTGGAGAAAAAACAAAAATTATTGTTTTACATCCTGTAACTATGGAATTTCCAACAATCATGTGAGAGCTAACCATGTTTTTCCACCCAGGATGAATAACTACTCTTGTTTTGAGACTTACCATCACCACATGCAACGGCTGTTTCTCAGATATGCCAGGGTTCAGAAAGGGCTCATCTGTGTTTCCTGAGGCACGTTGCTTCAATTCTTGCAACTACAAGTAAAAAATTGAAATTGATTAGATATGCACAAGTCATGTTGTCAGGATACGAAAGAATTTTCATGAAGGAGGCGAAAAAATGCAGGAATCCCTGTAAAAGAAAGGGCTACTACAATGATAATGGATTTTGTACAATAAAAATGCTGTTGGAGTTGTATTACCAAATAAAACGAAATTTATGGCAATGTGCTTAAGGCCCCTTCACCATAAAAAATGTTTTCAAAACACTCAAATCATTGTTTAGAGAAAGCCAATTCTTGATTAATTGCCCATGCTCCAAATGCAAAATCAAAGAATGAAAAAAAAAAAAATCAATTCCAAGCAAAGCAATCTAATTGACATTAAACATAATCCAACTGGAAAATGAAATTTAGAATTGACAATGCATTTCTTTCTAATACAAAACTAAAAACTCAAACAGCTCTTAAAACCTTTCTAACAATCCTTTCCCTATATAAATATTCAGGCACACTCCATTAACTTACTGAGAGAGGGGAACTTACTCTTCAGAAATAATAATAAATTAATTCAAATTCCCATCATCATTACAAAGAAAAAGAATTACAGAAGAACAAGGATAATTACCAATGAAGGAAGAGCAGAAGGCTTGCCAGATTGTTCATCTGGAAGATACTCAGCTATAGCATTAGTAGCAACAAGTGCCCGAAGATATTCTGCTACGCCTCTGCTGTCCACATCATGCTCCCTTTGCTCAAACCGTTTGATCACTGCCTCAGGACTGAACCAAAAAAAAAAAAAAACGAAAAATTAAAAAAACAAATGCCATTAAATATACTTCACTTTCTAAGCAACAAAACAGTCAATAAAACTAAACCTGTGCTTGTTGAGTTCAGCTAACACAGCGCTCTGCAAGGCAACATCTCTCGGATTAGCATTAGCTTCTGCAATCAGCTGTTCAAGCCGTTTCTCTTGCCGCCAAAACGGCGACCAACTTAACAAATCCCAGGCCATCATTTTCTCAATTCCTTTTTTCATATTCGTCCACAAGCCCATCAAAAACACCAGCGAAAGAACTTTACTCTTCGCCTCCTCATTTTCTACCGTACTCGTGTCCAACCCCTCACTCTCATGGCCATTCGCCGCCTCCTCCACCTTCAACTCACTTTTGGAACTCTCACTGATGGCAGTCTCTTCACAGCTGGAATTCGATACCTCGGAAGAAAATTCCAAACCGTTACTACTCTCATTAACTCCACGAAAATCGGAACTAGAATCGTTAACGAATTTAGAATCCCGGGAATCGACGTTGTCAGCGTGCAATGTGCAAGGAATTGAAAGATGGAGGGGGCGAAAACACAAAGAATTAAAAGTGGAAAAGCGTGAAGGAGGAGAAAGATAGTGATGACAACGGTGTCGTTTACGAGGAGAAGAAGAAGAAGAAGAAGAAGAGAGAGAAGCACTAACGAAAGAGAGTGAAGAAGGCTTACAAAGAAGAGAAGCTTGGAGAATGATGGCCATTGTTAGGGTTTATTTGTGAAGAACACGCGCTGCTCACTCTTCTCTGTTTCGTTTTTGTTTTGACTGGCTATTGTTATGATCTATCTGGAAAAAAAAGAAAGATGAGAGCCACAGGATTCGGTTTATTAAGAGACTTATCTCGAGTGATTTTGGCGCCGGCTTCATGCCCGTCTCCGCGACTTCTGAGTGAGATTTCTTAAGCATGCCACTCGTGTGCAACTCAGTGAGTCGCTGCTAATGGGTGTGATTTGTGTGGTATATCCAGTTCCAAACTGAGTCTAAGTTAAATAGGACTCTAACCAGCATTGACTCCAAAATTAAGTGTGAACTTATTTGAAGAAATATATAATACCATTGTAGGGTTATCATTAAGGAATACAATACCATTAAAGAGAAAAAAGTTATCACATACAAACAAATAAATCAAACTCAAATTCAAATTCAATTTGTTTGAATGAAATTTAAATTCAATTTGTTTGAATCAAATTTGGATTCAAACACAAATCAATTAAACTTGAATCCACCCTTAGGATGTAAAATAATTTAATTTTATATAGTTACTGATGAAATATACTATAATATTAAAATAGACAACTAATGTCACCAAAAAGATAAATGAATCAAACTATTAAATTACAATTCCAATTTAACTCTTTGAAGTCAAACGTAAACTCAAACTCAAATCAGATATATTTGTATCCATCCTTCAACTCAAGCTTGAATCTATACTCATCTTAAACAAGTCAAACACGAGTTAAAACTTCAATTCAACAATTCAATCCCAGTCTGAGGATTTGTTGACATCACTACACAAAAACTCTTTTAATCTAACAACTTTTCTTCTTTCTTTTAATCTAACAACTTTTCTTTTTTTTTTTATAACATTTCGTACTCTCGATGTTCAAACTCAAACTTAAACTTAAAACTTGTTCCAAATTTGAACAAAACTTAAATTAACCTTTGTTTAAATTCAATTTGACTCAATCTATCTCTAGTTTTTTCCCTTTTGACTCAAGGAGGCACAAATATTAAGGAACCAAAGGATAAGTAAAACATAGAATAATATATAGAAGTCCAGAGTGGTTCTAGATGATTGGCTTGCAATGACAGCAAAATAATAGTCAGGCTGAAAATGTACACAGGTATTTCACAATAACAAAAGAGTTTGTAATCCAGTCTTAGCCTGCCACTTACATAAGCTCCCTTCGGAATTGGATGGTGAAAGTTCGCCAAGGCTTCTTTTGGCCAAAATGGTATTTTCCATCCAATTGAACATCCACTTTTAGAGACATAGACCTCCCCTGATTGCACAAAATCTATCAATAATCTCAGAAGATGTGCTATTGCCTGTGATCAGGTCTGGTTGGAGGCATAGTCCCCACGTGTGGTGGTGGCAGCATCCCACCCTGGCCCGGCATCTGCATCATTCCCGGGCCCATTTGAGGCATTGCTCCTGTTGGCATGTAAGAATGATTATGATTGTTCATCATGGGCATGGACTGAGGTACTGATGAGCCCCATCCTCCTGAAGGCTGATGCACAGCAGGCTGTGGAGTTGGAGGATACTGAAATCCGTTGTATTGATGAGCAGCAGTGCCCACCATTGGATGTGGCTGTTGCCCAAGAACAGGTGGGTCATGGTTCACCATGGGTGTGTTTGGAATTGTATAATCCCTGCTTCGATCATTATTGACCTGTAATCAACATGGCAAGATCTGAACAACAAGATATTTTCCTTCAAAAGATATTTAGAATGTAAAAGATGTCCCATTGATGTTCACAATTTGAAGCTAAGATATGATTGACTCAATGAAACAAGAAAGTGATAAAAATCCACTCTGTATCTTCAAACAGGTTGTTGTATTCACTTATGGAACCAGAGCTCTTCCGAGCGGCTGAATAAAATACCTTTATACTGAGATCAGTATGGCGAGAGTACGATATGTGAAGCTTGCAAAACCCTCCATCATAAATGCAGTGTCCTTCCAAGGCTTCCTTCG
Source organism: Anacardium occidentale (assembly GCA_026122585.1). NCBI lineage: Eukaryota > Viridiplantae > Streptophyta > Magnoliopsida > Sapindales > Anacardiaceae > Anacardium > Anacardium occidentale. The sequence continues at coordinate 5,485 of JAJEJH010001543.1, forward strand.
CAACCACAGCTGTCTGAACATCTGCAAAGGGTGGCAATATGTCCATATCAGATATATGGAGTTGAATTTAACATAAGAAATTCACTATAAACTAGAGTGTAAATTGAGATGTAAAATGCATATGTCTAACAAAAACTAAGTGCAGACTGCCTTTCATGGTTTCAAAATATCTTTAAAAGATAACTGACTTCCTCTCACCCAAGCATAAACCATTACTTCATATTTCTTTCTCCAATTGTAGCGAACAGAATATACTAAACATAAATATCCTTCAAAAACATCATTTCTAACAAACAAAAGATCATCACAATAAAGGCCTAAAAAAGGGTGTAAACATAGATAGACAAAAGAAAAAAACAACGTAACAGATAAAATTGGAAGCAGAAATTATAAAATGAAAAAGAAATATCAATTGATGCATTTTTGGAATTTTGAATTGGGTACCTTATCCAAAGCAACCATTTTCAGATCCATTGTTTATGGACTAGAAAATTTTTAGGCCTTAATACATAAATAGCAGAAGTAACATTTAGATTCTGTTTTCAATAAAAATTAGTATTAAATAAATGATGTGAACAAATAATGAACATAAAAGATTGCATATTTTGATAACACATATAGGTTCAGTAAATGCCAGTTTCTTCACATAGGCACAAAGTAATCAATAATTGTGTTCTATACAAATACAAGTTGACAAGCTCCAAGAAATTACCAGGATATTGAATCAAGGCCTGAAGTCCACCATTCTTATCAAACATGGCAATCTTCTGAACAGGCCCAAAAGCAGAAAAAACCTAGTAATGGGGAAAAAGGAGGCAACTAGTTAGCATTGAGAAAAAACAAGTCCGCTGCGAATGTCAACAATTGCTATTGTATATACCATGTGTAAAACATCCAAGGTGACAGCATACTGCATGTTCTCAATAGATGCAAGAAGAACATTGCTCTCAGGCTCTAGTTTTTTCCCATCAATGCCCACACTAAACTGCATGAGAATATGATAAAACTATTTAATAAAGAATTCAAGCATAGAGATCATCAGATATTCCACCAGAATATGTAATAATCTTATGAATCATCAAATTTCAAGTCTCCCTCAGATTGTATCTTGGCACATAGAACAATAAAAGAATTCCATCTTTATTAGAATGGCAGGGAAACATTATTCTAAGAATTCATTCATGAAAAATCAAACACAAAACATTGGAGCCCAATCAGGCAAAATAACCTCATGATGTACATGCCTCAAATGTGCCAAATACTATTTCAAACCAGAATTGCAATTTGTAACTATCACTATATGCAACAAAGTAAACTTTTCAGCACCAGTTACCTGACCACTAGCATCTATTGCTGATGGAGCAACAGGAAGGTAAGGATTAGTATAGTCCCTGAAAGGTGCAATTAACATAAATAAGACAAAAGCTGATATATATCAAGACAAAGAAAGAAGTCTAGCCAATAAAAAATATGCAAAGAATCTTATAAGCAACTGGGTAAAGTGAACTGAATGGTACAAGTAGTTGTAAAAAAGCTACCTAGTCTCCTCACATAAAGAAACTAGTGTGAAGCAAATATGCAATGCAGTAAATCAAACAGTCAAATACCAAGTAACTGACAACCAGAATACCTGCTACGATGAGATTGGAATTTCACACTCAAATCTGTGTGGGCAGAATACGTGATCCTAAGGGTACACTGTCCCATATTCTCAGAAAGAAGATACCTGATATCAATGACAGGAAAATCAAACAAATTATTTAAGTTGCCCAAAAAATACTAACAAAATTATTAGAACTGGTAAATGCATAACTTAATTGGATCCATGTAAATCATGAAGCTTCAAGGAACTACCATTACCAGCAATTTAGCAGATAGAGAATAATCTACTTATCTATGGTGAGCCGATTTTTTTGTCAAACTTTCAAGGATTAAAATATTGAAGACAAGTGGGGCATGAGGGGCTTGATCGTCCATTGAAAGTGTAATTAATCCATTTATGCTAAATGACTAAATGACTTATAGTTTATTTCCAATCATGATATGTTTTATAACAGTTGGACTAAATACCATGTCAAAAAACTAATACAATTGTCACCTAGGGATGCTTCTTCCATCCAGGGCATTTTTTGCAGCGGAAGCAGTTTCTGTATCAGAAAATTGCACCAAGGCCTGAAAAGATTGTTGCAGTGTGAGTTCAGGTTCAAAAAACAAGAAATCGCCAACACAATTTTGCCACCAACACAAGATATATATACCTGAAATCCAGCTGTTTTCTCAAAAGTAGTAATCTTATGCACAAACCCAAAAGCTGAAAAAACCTTCATCAATAAAAAAACTGTTAACAACATGTACTGGAATAAAAATATTCCACCAAGCTCAATAAGCAACTTTCCGCATTTTCTTTGAAGTAACTATTACATAAAACCAAGCACAGATGTATTTAAATTTTACAGGTTTATACAAGTACACAGTGCATTTTATATGCCAAAGGAAAAAGAATGCAAAATAAATAGAAAATTACAGAACATTGAAATCATGTTAAAAAATAGCATCTCTACAGAAGATTATTATTCCTGCAGGGCTAAAAATCACATCATTTGTTATGTGTAACAACATCTTTGTCAGATGAAAACCAATTGCTACTAGAGTTATGAACAACAACAAAAAAAGAAACCATCCATCTCCAAAATTTCTCAATACAAAAAGTGAAACAGTTTAGGTTGTTGAACACTTTGCATTGTGTACTTTAAAAAGGAATTATCCTCAACTTCAAAATGATTTATTCACTCCTTCTACGCTAAAAGTAACACCTCCTTAACACAGATGAATGGCAAGTTAATGAGAATAGGTAGACACTTGAAACTCAACTCCTCCAGAAAAGGAATTAGACCACATTTTTATCCTCAACTCAAAATCACCAGAACGTGCAAATAAAAGACTCATAAATTCAGAAATGCTAGCATCCACTAGTGCAAAAACCTTATGTAACACCAGTGGAAACAAGATAAAACTAAAATTAAATGGAAACGATAACAGCATTGAGTCCCAAAAAATTATAAGCAATTGTACTGGAAAAACCAGTAACACTATGGGATAACCAAAACATAATGTAGAGCATGCAGATATAAACGAGTGAAGGGATGCACAAGAGAAAAGAAATGAAATTATCCTAAACCATAACAATGTTAGGAATAGGAAGGTAGGAGGAAAGGAAGGGAAGAAAGAGGTAGTGTTAAGGAAAGGAGAAAGTAGACAAACACACATGTGCTCTTTCTCTCGATGCACTAAGCTGCCATTGGAGACATTGCCTTGACATGGGCCTGCTGATCCATTTATATTCAAGTCAAACAAAAGCTTTCCAAAGCATGACAAACTGCAACCTAATTACAGAAGTTCATTGACAACATCCAGTAGTAGTATGTTTACCTTGTTTAACCATAAAAGAACAGCATGAAATTAGCTTACCAGGTGTAAGACATCAATGCTGACAAGACGTGCATCTGTACCCTCAATTGTTACCAATAGCACATTTCCAGCAACATCTGCTGTAGTCTTGTTGTTTACTATCTCCTGCCTATTAGAATATTGCAGGTACACAGTCTTCCCTCGCACTTGAGCGGGCTCTGAGGAAGAAGCATAATATGATATCATTGCAATGGCTTGATTTAAATCCGCCTGAGAATATGAACAAAATGAAGGATAAATTCCCAAAATACAATTTCTAAATAGATTAAGTTGAACGGTAAAACACAAAGATCCACTCCCACTTACAAATTCTATAAAAGCCTGATTCCGGTTTGCTCCAACATTGCATTTAGTGTTCACAACTTTACCAAATGGCTTCCCAAGTTCAATTAATTCCTCCTCTGTGCATTCCCACGGTAAGTTTCTCAAATGTAGCACTTTAGACGGGGGTTGGGTGTAACGGAACTGTGGCTGACTAGATACAGATGCCATCCTGAAATACCACCACAATCTGAGTAATATCACGTGTAGCCCCTTTAACTGCAATTAAAAAACCACATTCTCCAGTGCAGAAACCTATATACACTAAGACTACAACAACTATCAACCAAGCATAAGAAAATGCTTCACATCCAGATCACATCTACAAAATCATTCCCCCACCAAAACTATAAATACAAGTAGTCGTAGACCCATACACGTAAATATATTGTGTTATTTAAACATATATACACAGTAAAAGTTCATCATTATTTGTACACTACAGCGCTTCACAAAGTCTTCAAAATATGTAGAAATAAAAATTTCCTCAGCAACTCCTTCCCATTTTGCCATTTTTTATCATTTGAAGCAGAAAAATTGAAACCAGTCTTTTAAAAAATTAACGAGAATTGACCTAGAAATGCAAGAAACAGCGAGCATAGCCTCCTAAAAAAATAGCATAAGTCTGTGAAAATTGTTTAAAGAATTTTAGTCACCATCGATAATTGCAATCGAAATCCTTATCCAGTAAACAATCTAAAGAACATTATTAATCTAATATTCGAAACAACGACAGATATTAAATCATTTGCAAGACCAGCGTAAATACTTTCACCTAGGGAAACAACAGCTGATCCGTCTATTGAACGGAGAAAATAAGGAGAAATTTGAAATCATAAAGGATTAGAAATCAATACCTGAAGATTTATAGAGCCAAATTTTGAATCGGGATTTCGCAAAAGTTAGGGTTTCGAAGGAGAAAATGAAACTGACGCGATTTATAATTTTTCCCGGGTCGGGGGTTCGGGGATGAAATATTTTTGGCGCGGGTTACGCGTATTGAGCACCCGGTTGAGGTTAGCAGACAGTAGTATGTAACTTATAAATGCGCATTTCGCCAGGAGATGTGCTCTGTTAACTAATGGGTAAATGAGGAAAGACACTAGAACCGGTTACCCGATTCAAGAAGCCTGATTCGATTACGTGATCTAATAGTTTAGTTATTAAACTGTTTTAAATCGCAATAGGCCAAAGCACTATTTCCCACCCATAGTTTGAGGCAGGTACGAGTCCCACCCTCCAAGTTTCAAAAGCCCAGTTTTTCATCCCTGAAAATATTTTTTATAATTTTTATACTCAAATTACTAAAATACTCTTTTAAAAAATAAATATTTATAATAAAATTATAAAATAATTTTTAAAAATATTTTAAAAATTTCAAAAATTAGTAATATATTAAAAATTCTGAAAAATTTAAAATTTCAGAGCAGCTTCACGCGACCGCCAAGCGGCCAATCGATAAAGGCCGTGGCCGCTTCAGCCATTCTGAAATTTCGTGGGAGGCCGATCCGGCTCTCCTAAAACCACCTCGACTGCCGTACAAATGGGCCATCACTGTGTACTGGCTAACATGACCGCCGCAAATTTTTAAATTTTTAAATATGGTATTTAATTTTTTAATTTCATGGTTTTTATAAATTTACCTACCTTTTAAGTAAAATTTTAAACCTAAAATGACAATATTATCTCTAAGTATTATTGTTTTTTATTTTATTTAATATTAAATTATTTTTAAGAGTGGGAGACTAAACTTTTGAAACTTTGGGACTTTGTCCCCACCTCAAACTATGGGTGGGAAATAGTCCTTTGACCATTGCAATTCAACTAAATTCATCGAATATTTTTCTGCTTATAAAATATATATTAAGAATTAATATCAATTACATCTCTCAAATATACATTAATTAATTATTTTCACGGACTTATAAATCGTTTTAGATGGGATACAATCTATATTAGTCATATTATCAAAACATAACGAGCAAAATTTTGTATAAATTTACAATTAGGGTTCAAATCTAATTAGGGTAACCCGAATGTGATACAATTTTAATTAAAATTACAATAATAAAATATAGGTTTAATTATAATTACACTATTAAAATACATTTTATTTTAGGCCAAAAGACTTATTTTGGGGGGACAGAATTTCACCATTTAAACTCAAAAGCGTACTTTTAAATCAATTTTTAATTAAATTTTTTAATTTGTATAATAAAGTAAATATCTTTATAAAAAATAAAAATTTATAATAAAATTATAAAATAATTTTTAAATATAAAAATTTTTAAAAAAATTTAAAATTTTTAAAAATTAAAACAATCATTTTCTACAATTATCTATTAAAAAACAAATTAAATATGAATATATATTTTGTTTATATTTAATTCAATTTGAATTAAGCCTTACCTACAAATATATCACTTACCTCGCTTGTAATCAGACAAATCAGAGGCATAAAATGTTATCCATACATTACATGGGCTAGCTAGCATCAGTCCGAGTGTTGTGAGTTGAATAAATGAACACAAAGGAATTTCAGATATAATAATAATGGCGATTATGAGAAGTCTGATGAAATTCAATTGAAACTACGTCATTCAAGTGA
>JAJEJH010001543.1:11896-26592 GCA_026122585.1 Anacardium occidentale
AAAATTATAAAATAATTTTTAAATATAAAAATTTTTAAAAAAATTTAAAATTTTTAAAAATTAAAACAATCATTTTCTACAATTATCTATTAAAAAACAAATTAAATATGAATATATATTTTGTTTATATTTAATTCAATTTGAATTAAGCCTTACCTACAAATATATCACTTACCTCGCTTGTAATCAGACAAATCAGAGGCATAAAATGTTATCCATACATTACATGGGCTAGCTAGCATCAGTCCGAGTGTTGTGAGTTGAATAAATGAACACAAAGGAATTTCAGATATAATAATAATGGCGATTATGAGAAGTCTGATGAAATTCAATTGAAACTACGTCATTCAAGTGATCTGGCGAATAAGCACGTCCTTGTAAGGCGTTGGAGGTCTTGCTGGTGGTTTTGTTGCGTGGTTTTCCACCGGAGCAGGCGACGGCTTTTTTATCCTCCGTTGTTCTTCTATGATAAGCGGAACATGGCCTTCCCTTTCTTGAACCAGTCTCTCTTGCGCTCCTCCTCGCAGCTTCTCAAGTCGTAGTACGTTCACTTGCTGCATCTTGAACACCTTCACCACATTTGATATCCCACCAATGAAGAACAATATGCTCGCGACGATCCCCAGCCACACCCAAGTACTTCCCTGCATCATCAAGAAGTATTAACCTTAAATCCCCATTTGGTGTAGCCGGACCACCAAACTGATAAATTCTGAAAAGACCGTCCAACATACACACTAAGCCGATAAACTTTGAGGAGACATCTAATACAAGACCACCAAAATGGTAAATCCTAAAGAGACTAACCAAGCATACAAGGAACGCTAGAACTCTACTTGACGAAGCCTGACCACCAAGAGTAAATCCCAAAGAGACAGTCCAGCAACTCACTATGGATCCTGTTAGTCCATGTCCGAAATTTCAAGCTTTAACTAGTTGTTCGGGTTGTGATGGGTCAAAGTCGCTTTCAGAAATCTTAATTAATGTCAAATTGGTATTATAGCTGGGAACTCACCAGTAGGTCTAATCCATGGTGAAAGTATCCGGCTTGCTCGCGGGAGTTGATGATGGCACCCACCATTAACAACAAGCTTCCCATCAAGAAAGGGAGTTGGACACTTTGTTGCAGAATCTGAACATGACCATCAGCTCTCTCGTAGATTTGACATGAATTATGGATAGATCCAAGCACCCACAAAACAGGGCCTGCGATAAACATGTTCAAAGCATGCTTTTCCAATTTGAAGAAACCATGTCCTGTCTCCTCCTGTAATTTCATTTGAAGACAGTCGAAGCAAATCAGCACATTTTCATGGTAATTCCCACAAAGTGCATGGTTTATATTACCAAATACAATCTAATTTCACAATGTATTAATTATGTAAAAACAACGAACCTGAATGAAGAGGAAGAGAAATCCCAAGAACAAAAGAATGGATCCCAAAATCTGAACGACAGGAACTGCAAACTCAACAAGCGCAAGCTGGATGTCAAATTCCATCAATGGAAACCAATAATCGAAACCGGCAAGATGGGCAATAAGATCATGAACATTAACCGCCATTATCAACGCTAAAGCTATAAGCAAAAGCACCAGACCGGACTTGGGTTCCCTGGAAAACTCGGCTGCAAAACCACTCAACAGTACAATCGTAGCAAATACATACAGCCCTGCGTTTGTGTACTCCGCCCGGTTCCTCGATAACCGGGGTCCGTACATTCGGCTCTCTCGTGCCGATGCGAGCTTTACCATTATCCTTGTTTATGATTAGAGTTTGTGCTTGCAGCAATCGGTGGTTGATGAAAGTTAAGAGATGGCGATGCAAAGAAAGAAGTGGTCGCGAGATTCTGTGAAGAAGAGAGGGAGGGGTTACGTGTCTTCATGCATGGCAGCCAGTTTACGATGAAGATTAAACATCAAAGACACCACGTGTTGCCATGTTGTGTGATTTCAAGATTATAGTATAGAAAGGGTCATAATTACCTAAATAAAGCGCTAAAAAGGCCAAAATCACCTGAATAATTAAGATATAATATCAGATTTATGATTGAAGGTATCTTAATCACGACGTGGGGTAGATAAATTTGTTATACAAATTGATCTAGAATTAGATTCACTCTCTTAATGATTCAAAAATAAAATGAAATCAGAGCTTAATCTTTAACATAAGGTTATTAAAAATGTCGTATAAGCATAATTTAAAAGGTAATTGATGATTTCATCTTTTTTAACCATTTTTTTAAATTTTTTTAATAATTTTTTTATTTTTAATGATATTTTTTAATATTTTTAATTTTTGATTTTATATCTATCTATGTTCTCTTAAAAAAAAAAAAAGTTAAATACAATAATATATAATAAATAAAATTTTTGATGTGAATAAAAACTCAAAAGTTTCTAATAACATTTTTATCTAAGACAATATTTGATTTGAATCAAAATCAAATAAGACTAATTTAAAATCAGTTTAAATTAAAAATTCAATGAAAAATTAATAGAATAATTCTAGATTTGATGTAGGTTAATTTAAATTCGAATATTAGAATAGAATTAAACTAAACATATTTTTATTTTTATCATAATGTTTTTTACAATTTTATTATTAATAAATTTAATTTAATATTTTATGTAAAATAATATATTTTATTCATGTCTTTTGCTCTAATGAAGTTACGCAAGTTCCACTATTTTCAAAATGTTGCGGAAATCGTGTTTCCCGGGAAAATGGAAGCACAAACGGTGGAAAAATTCGAAGCTGTACTCGACGAAAATTCAGACACAGCGAACCCAAAACACCCACATAGTCTCCACAAACATTGCTATAACTCGGTACGCAAAAAATGGCCAGTTAGATATTGCTCGTAATCTGTTCGATCAAATGTCAAATCGAACAGTTGTGTCATGGAATACCATGATTTGTGGTTACTCAAAATGGGAAAAATATAACGAGTCTCTTAGTTTAGTATCAACAATGCATCGAAGCAATTTCAAGCTCAACGAAACAACTTTTTCTTCTACTTTAAGTGTGTGCGCGCAGTTGAATTCTGTGATTGATGGAAAACAGATTCATTGTCTTGTTTTCAAATGCGGTTATGAGAAGTTTGAGCTTGTGGGTAGTTCTTTGTTGTATTTTTATGCAAAGTGCTTGGAAATAGAGGAAGCTAAGCGGGTTTTTCAAGAGTTGCGCGATGATAATGAGTTGTTGTGGACTTTGATGCTTGTGGGCTATGTGCAATGTAACTTGATGAGTGACGCTTTCGATTTGTTCATGAATATGAAAAGAAGGGATGTTGTGGCGTGGACCAAGCTGATTTCTGGTTATGCCAAGAGTGAGGTTGGTTGTGAGAAGGTTTTGCAGTTGTTTTCATGGATGAGAGAGAGTGGTGAGGTGATGCCTAATGAATATACTTTTGATACTGTTATAAGGGCTTGTGGCAGACTTGGTGTTTTTTGTGGAGGCAGGGTTGTTCATGGGACTTTGATAAAGTGTGGTTTTGAATTTGATCACTCGATTGGATGTGCTCTAATTGAATTTTATTGTGGTTTTGAAGCTTTTAATGATGCTAAGCAAGTTTATGATAGAATAGTAAGTCCATGTTTGAGATCTTCAAATTCACTTATTAATGGGCTTATATTGATGGGTAGGATTGAAGAAGCAGAGCTGATATTTAACAGGCTGACAGAAGCTAATTCTGTTTCACATAATTTGATGATTAAAGGTTATGCAGCCATGGGTCGAGTTTTGGACTCAGAAAGATTGTTTGAGAGAATGCCTCACAGAACAATAATATCTACGAATACTATGATTAGTGTGTATTCAAGGAATGGTGAAATTAAGAAAGCTGTGGAACTTTTTGAAGAAACGAAAGGGGAAAGGAATCCGGTGACTTGGAATTCTATGATGTCGGGTTATATTCATAATGATCAACCTGAAGAAGCTTTGCGATTATATGAGACAATGTGCAGATTAGGAATAGACCGTACTAGATCGACATTCTCCGTTCTGTTTCATGCATGCTCATGCGTTGGATCTCTGCAGCAAGGAAAATTACTCCATGCACACTTGGTTAAAACACCATTTGAGTCCAATGTTTATGTGGGAACATCCCTCATTGACATGTATTCCAAATGTGGGAGCCTCTCAGAAGCTCAAGCATCATTTAACAGCATCTGTGCACCCAATGTAGCAGCATGGACAGCTCTTATTAATGGATATGCACATCATGGCCTTGGCTCTGAGGCAGTGTTACTCTTTGAGCGTATGCTAGAGCAAGCAGTGGTACCAAATGCTGCTACTTTTGTTGGCGTACTGTCTGCTTGCAGTCGTGCTGGTCTAGTCAACAAGGGGATGGAAATTTTCCACTCGATGGAAAGATGTCACAAAGTAATCCCTGTATTAGAACATTATGCATGCATCGTTGATCTTCTTGGTCGGGCAGGCCATCTACAAGAAGCTGAGAAGTTCATCAAAGAGATGCCAATTGAAGCAGATTGGGTTGTCTGGGGAGCTTTGCTTAGTGCTTGTTGGTTCTGGACAAACCTGGAAGTGGGTGAGAGGGTGGCTGAGAAGATGTTCAGCTTGGATCCCAAGTCAATATCTGCTTATGTTATTCTGTCCAACATATATGCCATATTGGGGAAGTGGGGAGAAAAGATGCTCATGAGAAAAAGATTGTCAGGCTCAGAAGTCAAAAAGGATCCTGGGTGTAGTTGGATAGAACTGAGCAGCAGACTCTATGTGTTCTCTGTTGAAGACAGAAATGATCCAAATTGTGATTTGATATATGCTACTTTGGAGCATCTAAACACAAATTTTAACTCTATTGTCCAAAATCTTAATTCCATTGTCCCATTTGATTGATTTCGATGTCAATACAGAGTCTAGTTCTTTTAATTTAACATATAGCATTGACCAAATTTTTTGTAGTTGTATCATCCACAGATTAAATTTTGGATTGTCAATAATAATTTTATGGTTCCTATTTTTCTAAAACAAGTAATTCATATCCATCTTCCTTTATATATTTTTTGTGACATTTTATTCTATCATCCTTACATTTTAGGTGGCATTGTTGTCTCATCTTACTCTTTCACAATTTAAGACGCACTGGATGGATGTAGTGTTTGGTCTTCAACATCAAAACACTATAATTTCTTGCATATTTCAAAAACTTTGTAGGTTTAGAGCACAGTTCTTACAAAGTTACTATATAGGCCAAACGTGGTTTCAGCACTTTCAGCAGTTTGTTCTATTTAGCAATGATGATAATGCAGTTTAAATTTTGTTCTTGGAAAAAGATACCATAAATATGACTATTGTTTCAAAAGGTAAGAGTATCTGTCTTAAGCTTTTTGTTGTGTTGGTGCCTATTTTCATACAACACATTTTTATACTCTACAGACATTTAATTTGATTAAATGAAAATGACACTTCCTTCTGGTGATTTTGTTGACATAAGTGGTTGTTGCACATGACGGTGTGGACCATTTCATGTTGTTATCTGGGAACTTTTGTAGAAAGACGTGAACTGGTAAATGACATTATATTTGGAAGTCCCCTTGAGTAGTTATAATGTTCTGTGTTGAGCATATTAAAATTTCTATAATTTATTTTTCACAGCTTACCACAGTAATCCTTACTTTAGAACATTATGCTTGTATACTCTATCATTTTGCATCTGCTGCTCTAATTTTTTAACAACTTGTTAATGCTCCGGCTCTGGCATTGATTTAAGGGAAGTGGATCATTTTCTTTCTATGTTCATGCTGGTTTTAGGTAGGACATCACATGGAACTAAGACCTGCTATTGGAAGTAACTTTTTATTATGTTATGGCATTGCTTAATAAACATGCTCTAAATATTATCAGAGTTTCTTTAAACAAAAAAGCCATTTTAATAACTTCAGCTGTGACTGTCCTCTTCCTCGAAATTTGTTGCTCCAAGAATTGAAGTCACTCCTGTCACAAACAAGCAATTATCTTAAAACTCTATTGATGCATGAACATTGACTCAAGATTAAATTTAGGTTTCACATGCACATTCTTATGGATCAAAGAACGCTTGAACAAATGCATATTCAGACCTCTATGTTGAACATTGACTCATTAGGAATAATTAATCATTTCTCAATATCCATAGACACAAGGACGAGCCTCATCAGACCTTTTAGTTAAATTCTTCAACTCTTGCCATTAACATCATTATTCATCACGAGCTGCAACTGTTTGGATTTCTCTTCATTTTGTTCTAAATCCCATTTGTTTGATTCTTCTATAATTCCCCTTTCCCTGTACTTGCAACAAAGAACAAGTTGGAGGATGCCTAAGGGGCTGCCAACCAGATTAGGGGTCTGCAAGGATTAAGATACTCAATTATGAAGCTACAAGCAACATAAATTATTTTGTGGCATGAAGTTTTGCCACACAAAGAGATTTTTGGTTGCTATACAAACCGCAAGAAATAGATCATGGCTCAGCAGTCCATAGGTCATCCACAGTGAGCTAGCAGTAAATGAGAAAAAAGACAAATAGAATGGCATGAATTCTACACTCTTTGTCTGTATAACTTGCTTCTGCAATACAAAATATTACTTATATGAATAAAAGAGTCAAGAGGATACACAAAATGCAGATGATGATGTGACAGGTAAATATTTATTTTGTGTGTGCATCAACAACATAATGAATGTCAACTTACCCTTTTTTTTTTTTTTTTAGAGCTTCTTTTTGGTTACTAAGAAGAATATTATCATGACCCAATAATTCAGAAAAAGGTGACTCACCACAACCACCAGTGGAGAACCATACATTGCCACAGAGGCCACCAGTGCAACACTGCCCACAAACACCTTGCGATGATGGTGGTCAAGGAATAGAGAACCTGAGATTACTGCAGTGATGCTGAACACTAGGATAACAGGTATCAATGTAGCAGCAACCTTCATCTGTAGAATCATTATATTTAATTTATAATTTTCTTTTCAAACTGTGTATGAAAATGCATGCAGCAAGAATACACACAGTCTCATGTTTTTCCTTACTTCCGCTGAATATAAATGACATTTGTACAAAGCATGCTTAAAAAATAACATGCATGGAAACAAAATTATACATATTCTGCATGCACCAGTTTCAGTGGACTTAATAATTTCCTTCCATGCATGCAAATGATTCTATATCATTCCAAATAGACATTAGTTTAAATTGCTTGCCTTGCCTCTTGCTGAAGCAAACCAAAAGTATATCAGAATGAAGGAAAACTCAAGAAGTATCCCTAAACCGTTGATAGTTACCACAGGAAAATTCTCCCATTTGTTGCTTACAATAGGTAGTCCATACCAAGTATAAAGGAGACAGTTTAACAGTGCAATGATGTAAGGAATGCATGAAAACCCCTCTGTGCCTTTCTTCCTTATCACCCTTGAAAATGTTAATCTGGCAACATAAAAAAAATAAAAGGTTTGACTTTCCAAAGTTAACTGCTTCAGACCCTAATGAAGTATAACTTAATTCTGAGAATAAAATATATTGTATAAAATAACATGTAGTAGAATGTTGTCTCAACATTACATGGGTGCAGCATAAAGTAACAAAGAAGCTGCATTGCCTGCAACAAACAAACATTGTTAATGTATTAGTTGAAGGTTTTTGCCATCCATGGTGATATATTGATAGTAGATAAAACAATAAACAAAGAAGAAAGGAACCCATGACTCCAACTGCCAGGCGCAATCTATCTCCCATCTTTCACCCTGTAAAGATGGTCCTAAGACGGAGAAATGGTCCCAAAAGAAAGAGTTACTAAAATACTCTGTAAGAATGTTGCAGGACTGTTCAACACCCTTTAGGGGATATAAATAATGGAAAGATTGTTAAGAAGAGAATAATAGAAAATTGATAGAAGCAAAAGTGTTGTCTACAGCTATATAAACTTGTGGAGGAAAACAGTTTGCTATAGCATGAAGCTTTATTACAAATTGTTTAATGCAAAAGCTTTCATCTCTAAAGCATTATTCAGTCTTAGCTAATAAATTAGGGGAAAATAATAAAGCTATTGTTTTGCTATTTTGAATTATCCTGAGTGGAAGTTGTCATATTACTTCCACTAATCACTGGAAAACAAAATTCTATAGGTTTATTTGTCTGAAACTTGATTTATAGCACTAACAACTTTTTGTTATTTTGTTTGGCACAATACATGTCTTCTAATTTTGCATTAAGGGACAAAATTGAAAGTGTTGTTGTCAAGTTCCTACTTTATTAGGAATATTAGGCTAATAAGTAGTAGTATATTAGGATTTCAATAATTGCCAGTAGTCTTTAGATAGTAGGATTGTTATATATTAGGATTCCTATTATTGTTAATAGTCTTTAGTTAGTAAGATTGTTATATCCCTATAAATAGAGAATTATTTCAATTAATAAGACAAGTAGAAAATTTCCTAAATTCTTCTCCCTCTGTATTATTCTGTTTTCTTGATTTTTTTGTTGCTTTGTACCAGTTTCTTACTAATAGAAGGTTAATAAACTAGAGTTCTAACATCTAGTATTAGAGTTATGACTGTTAGGAAAAGCTTGATGCTACGACAGTTTTGATGTGTGAAATTTGTAAATGATTGCATGATTGGAGGCTAACACAGAACAACAACAATTAACTAGCCAAAATCAATTACAAGTTGGCCAAGAATCACCACATGCCAAAGGTGTTCTAGTGCAACTCCGCAATATTTGAATTGTCTTCCTGATTTTTTATGGTGATAATTCATCAACTTAGGTCTTCCAATGCAAACGGTGTCAAAAAATTACTGCATTAACTGATACAGAACTATTATCTTTAGTTGTTACGTATTTAAAAGGTGATGTTGTTTCTTGATTTCTTTGGACGGAACATTCCTTGAGTTAGATGACATGGACACAACTTAAAAAGGTTGTATAAATTCATTTTCGGTCATTATAAGAGTGGAGTTCTTTCCAAATTGTGACAAACTGGGTCTGTGAAGCAATATCAATTGCAATTCGAAATGTTAGCAAAATATACCAGAGATTTACCTGAACCATCCTTAATCAATTGTTTTTTCTCTAAGTTATGTGATGACATAAAAGTAGGAGTATAATTGTTCAGGCCAATAAGTTTTTTAAAAGCAATTTATCTCAGTGTCACACCGTAAAATCAGGTTTCGATAAATTACAAACCAAATCAATCATGTTTCACTTGGGCCTTCACAAACAACCACATCATTCAAAACAGATTCGTAAACATCAATATCCCTATTAGGTCCAACTCCTCTTGGATTACCATCTTTGCAACGTCTTTTATCAGTTGAACAAATAGAAAGGCATGCCAACAAACTCTATTTTAATTGTGATGAGCAATACAAATCTAGACATTGTTGTAAAATACTTCAATTGTTGTTATCAGAAATTGAGGGGGTAAAAGATACAACTATTGCAGAAAGTCATTTAAAGCTTGTTTTCCAGATTTTCAGCTTGAGGACAAGCTCTTTTAAGAGAAAGGGTGAATATTAGGTTCTTACATTAGTTAGGAATCCTAGGCTAATAAGGAGTAGCATATTAAAGCTATTAAGATTCCTATTATTGTCAATACTCTTTAGATAATAGGAATGGTATATATTAGGATTGTTATTATTGTCAGTAGTCTTTACATAGTAGGATTGTTATAGTTCTATAAATAGGGGATTATAACAATTAATAAAAGTAGAAAATTCCCTAAATTTTTCTCTTTGAATTCTTCTTTTTCTGCTTTGTTCCCTCTATTTTGCTTCGTTGTCTTTATTTTTTTATTGCTTTTATTAATTCCTTACGAATATAATGGTTAATAAAACTAGAGTCCTAACAGTTGCTTTCACAGAAAATTTTGTATTTAATCCTCTGCAAACAAACTGGTGCATGACACTTGCTCTAGACAAGAAATTATATTTACCATTGAGGCCTTGATGCATGTAGTTTATTGTTGTTGACTATGATCAAATAAATTGTAACATATATTAGTCATCTTTAACTTTGAACAGTGAATAATTTGTTTACTATCACTTTATGCTTGAGAATCCAGTGTAGTTTTTCAAGATAGTGTCTTCAAAAAAGCACTAGAAAAAGGATCTGTTATTCAGTGTTAGGATTTCTCGAGATTGTAATTACCAATTATTCTGTTTCTTTGATTTGATACTTCATATTTGATCAAATGACTGTCATCACCTCATGGACTGAAGAAGGGGACTGGGCAGATCAGTGTCCATGAGCGAGCAGTAAAAGGCAGAACAAAATATTTCACAAATAAGTTAGACATCCAATCACTTTCTTACTAGAATGTTGACAGCTAGTATTCTAATTCTTTCATTACCATGGTTCTTACGCAACAGCAAAAATTTGCTCAGAATCAAACTCTTTTGACTGTAAATTTTTGTGTGGTGTGCTTCTAGTACTAGTTATTTTTGAAGCAGAACAAAAATCAGAAATGAAAGATTTTACAGGGGTTTTCGAGGTCAAAATATACCAGGTGTAAAAGTGGAGATCCTTTTCGCATGAAACTTTTAATTGTTCTTTTGTGATCAGGAAGACCAGTTCATATGATTGTGATCTCAGCTTCGTTTCCTGTTGTCTTCCATAATTATTCTATTTTGCTTCAACAATCCTTAAAAATTCTATATCCTCGACCCAACATTGGGGTTCCTGATGCCTTCCTATATATCACGTTTGGTTCTGTCTCTTGAATGTTCTGCACTATGGGAATATTATTATATTAACTAAAGTAACTATGCAATATGATTGTCGTTTCTGATACAATGCCACAACCCCTTTATTTACTGAGGAAACCATGGAAACATATACCTTTTGGACTCCGACTGTCATTGGCAATGGTCGCAGGAGTTGCTTTTGAACCTGGACCATTCAATCAGAGGAACTTGTAAGATAGGCCGTAACAGATGAATATTATTCGGTGGCTATTTCAGAACATTCTCTTTGTTCAGAATATATTCCCCAGCTACAAATTACTGGCAACTGCAACTACTGTTGATGTTTTGCAGCAATCAATCAATCAATCAAAGCTATTTTAAAAATCTGTTCAAATCCAATTATTCGCCGCATGTTTATTATGTGTTTTGAGCAATGAACCTCAAATGTGTGAAGAGCAAGGTTGTTTCAGTACTAAGATGCATTTTAATGGGTTTTTGCAGGAAGAATTTTATTGATTCGATGCTGATAATAGCAGAAAGCACTCCTAGAGGCAGGTAATTTGAACAATAAGATACTAAAATTATTCCAATCAAGAAGAAGAAGCAAAATTGAATTTTTTTGGTGGCAGGAGAAGATGCTTCTAAGGTGAAATGTGATGTTTCAGAAGCATAATAGATAATGACAAAACGCCTTTTTTTTAATCAACTAATTTAATATTCGGACCGATCCATTTTATAGTAATATATCACTATTAATATACAAATTAGTATGGTTATTAGGGTATTAAATCATTATTACTAAAATCTGTAATTTTGTTCGAGTTAAGATTTATGACATAATTTTTAAATTTGAGATTCTGTCGTAAATGGATGTCGTTTGACGTAAACTTTGATTTTTATCTTTCGTATTGTATTCTTGTTATTTAATTCTTCGATTATTATTTTGTTGAACTTCTATTTTTCGATTTTAACTTTTTTTATGGTTAGGGTTGAAGTTGAAAAGAGGAGTGTATGATTGTTTACTGGATTGTTATTTATATGAATCTCCTCCTTCGGCATTTTCTTGTATTGGCGTTGTATTTATATAAGAAAAAGTTCGAAGCTTTTGTATTTAACTTATGTGATAGTCAAATTTGATTTCAAGTGGTTTGAATCAATTTGAGCTTTAGATATGAGTAAAGTGGCTTGTGCTATGGTAGAGTTGGTGTTGGAAGAAGTTGTTCATAACTTGGATTTAGCTAGGGATGGATTTAAGGCTCAATTTGAGATAGATTTAAATTTAAAAGAATCTATCCAAGATTGGTTCGAAATCAACAAGTTGATATTCGAGTTTAATTAAAAAGTAATTTAATTTTAAACTTGAATTATTGAATCAATTCAAACTTATTTGATTTAAATTTAAACAACTTTAATCAAGTTAAGGGTTAAAAATATTTTCATAGATGAACCGAATTTGAGCCAATTCAAACATTTAAATTTGGATTGGCTATTATAAAATCAAAAATTAAATTATTTTTAAATCAAATTTAAATCTCAATTCATCGATATACTGGGATTTTTGGATTTGAATTGTTTGTGAATTGGGCCTTGTTTGGACTCATTTTAAATTGAATCCAACCCTATTTAAAGCAAAGAGAAAGGGAGGCTTCATTGAACTATAATTGACCCTATTGGACCATTTAGCTCGGGCCAGCTTATGGGTCAAGTTAAACTTACAGATCCATCTCTAAGTTTGTAATTAGGGTTCTATCCAAGCTATTCGAATTCGAATCATAATTCAAATCAAACAAACACAATTCAAGCAAAAGATTGGGTTTATTTTCATAAATGAGTCATGCTTGAGACAATTTGAATATATGAGTTCATATAGATTTAGATCGAATATAAATTTAAATTGTTTTTAAATCAAGTTTAAATATTAATTCATCGATCTCAAAACAATTTTAAATTGAATTTTTTGGATTCAAATTATTCTCTAGTAGTTGGACTTTGGACCTCGTTTAGGCATGTATTGGTTCACCTCGGTAATTTCATTGATACAAACCGATTTTTTCTTTTAAATTATGATACAATATGATATATATAAAAAATTTTAGAATTTTAAAAATGTTTGTAATATTCACTAAAATAATGGTATAATAATTAATATTTTTTATTATTTTTAATAATTATCTTAAGTGATGTGGTATGATATATCATATATAATATAAAAAATTAAAATTTTAATAGATAATACAATAATTATTAATATTTTTCTAATCATTATTTATATAATTAAAACAATATGTGGTAAGATATTGTTTTTTAACATAAAGCAAATACCCCACATAATATTATAAAAAAAAAAGACCAAGAAGAGAGCAAGCACGAAGTCGTTGACTCGATTAAAGGAAGGGTCAAGTTCAAAGAATGAAAACTTTATGGTCCACACGCGTGTGTTCAAATCGAATTTATTCTCATTCGAATATGAGTTTTGTTCAAATGAGTTCGAGTTCAAATTTACAATTTTCATATTATTGAGCTCCAAACTCTAGGAGTATCCAACTTGTTAAGTTCACAAATATTAAAAATTCGATTAAAATTAACTAAAACGATATTATTTTAACAAATATGTTTCAAAATAATGTCGTTACAATGATTTATTTAAACCAGATTATTAAGAGGTTTGATAATAAATTCGATTCAAAAGCTTTTTAACAGACTTAATAAAAAACTCAATTCAACTTATTAAATATTGAATTTAAACTAAAACTTGTATCCATCATATTTATCGAACTCAATTTTGATTTATTATTAATTAAATTAAATTTAAATTTAATTAAATTTAATTTGAATTTCACCCGAATGTAAACTCGTGTTGATTGCGGCGGCAGGCCAATGATTTACAGGCCTGTCCACTTCGACCACCATTTGACATACAATGTGTCCAGCCTTATATTTTATTCTCTGGGGCCTTCATGCTTTTTCACCTTTCTGTACCAAAACCAAATTTTCTTCCTCCCAATAGCGTGCCAAGCTGAGACCATTGTACTTGATACGGTTCGTCTTTTGTGTTCGATAAAATTAATCACGTTTTCCATGTAATGAACTCAAATTAAAGTCAAATTATTTAAATATGTGTAAATTAAATGTAAAATTAAACTATTTTTTATATAAATTTAAATTTTAATACGTTAATTTTGAATTAACTTTTTGTACGGATGTGACAAAGGTTGGGTGGGTGAAAATGCGGCTGGCTGGGAGAATGGCAGCCTTCATATTGCTTTGTGCCCTTTCCAGATCAATACGGTCACAGTTGACGACTTACATTTTCTGCTTTTGGAGCTTTTTTTTCCCAGGGAAGAAGAAAGAAAGACGGTCCCTTCATTGACTTTGAATTGGCCTTTGCCTATTTTATCACCCTAATTTCTTGACTACCGACAAATTTTCACTAACTTATTTGAGCAATATATACTTTTATTTATGATTTGAAAATAATTTTAAAATTATGATCCGGACATAGTGTATAAGATTATTCCCATACCCGAAAGACCAAAACTTTAAAATCATGTTTAGTTAAGATGTTTTAAAGAGTGTTCTGGTAATTTATTTTTTATTATTGATATTATATTGTTTAATTTGTAAATAATAAAATATTTTGATAATTTTTATTATCATATTGATAGGTAATTTAAAAAATAATTTGATTAGCTCTTTCACTTTTAATTATTAAAAAATTATTAATGTAATTTTATTTGTATTACAATATTTTATTAAAATTTGAGACAAAATTATCTTCATTTTTAAGAAAAATGCTAGACGATCATCCGAAAATAGGTGATCGATCATGATCCCACCCTTTACGTGACGAAGATGGATTGAGTGTGGCCCTACTCAAGGTCCATCGAAACCTTGAGTGGGATCATGAAATCACAAATCCACCCTTGCCACCATCCTTTTTTTTATATGTTTCTAATAGTTTTAAAAATAATAATTACACCTAAAAAAAGCAAAATGAATCAAA
>JAJEJH010001544.1:0-22930 GCA_026122585.1 Anacardium occidentale
CAAGCTTACCAGCTATTGACAAAGGAGGTGGCGGAGGTGGTGTTGAAGGTATAGAACTAGAAGTGGATCTTAACTTTGGAAGCGGTGGTGGGGGTGGAGGTGATAATCGAGCAGGAGTGGGTGGAGGCAGTGTTCCAGTACTAGCACCACTCAAGGACGGAGGTGGAGGAGGAGGAGGTGGTGGCAAAGATGGTTGCCTAGATTTAGTGGAAAATGGGGGAGGTGGTGGTGCTGGTGGGACAACTTTAGAAGAATTTAGAGGAGGTGGCGGTGGTGGAGGTGGTGGGGTTGATGTGAGGGCTTTAGAAGAATTAAAAGGAGATGGTCCTGGTGGGGGCGGGGGCGGGGCTTTAGAAGAATTCATAGGAGGAGGTGGTGGTGGTGGGATGGCTTTAGAAGAATTAAAAGGAGGAGGTGGTGGTGGTGGGGTTGGTGGGGGGGCTTTAAAAGAATTAAAAGGAGGTGGTGGTGGTGGGGTTGGTGGGAGGGCTTTACAAGAATTAAAAGGAGGAGGAGGAGGTGGTGGTGGTGGTGGGGGGGCTTTAGGAGAAGTAAAAGGAAGAGGAGATGATGGTGGCGGTGGTGGGGTTGGCAAGAGGGCTTTAGTAGAATTAACAGGAGGAGGAAGTGGTGGTGGAGGCGCTAGTCCTTCACTAGTTGTTGAAGGCATTGTCAAAGAATCTTTACTAGAGAAACTAGGGGGTGGAGGACCTTTCTTGTTAGTTGGAGGTAAATGTGGCATTGAATCCGTATCAGAAAGCACAGGTAGAGAAGGTGGTGATGGCACATTTGGTGGAAATCTACCAAAATCTTTTGAGTATGGAGGGGGTGGCGGTGACGGTGGAGGTGGTGGTGGCGCTGCATACATTGACAAAGTAATTCCACTAGAAATAGAATGTGGTGGTAGAGGTGCTGTTAGTGGTGGTGGTGGTGGTGGTGGTGGTGGTGGCAGTGGCACTAGTGCAGACATTGATGAAGGAATTACTTCAGACGTAAAAGGTGGTGGAGGTTGTGGCGCCGGTATGTGAGGAACAGAAGAAGGCTGAGTTACTGACGGAAGGGTTGAAGGTAAAGTTCCTTCAGTAGGGACTACTACGTGTGGATTAACTGATGGCAAAACAGTTTCAGCAGACAATTGATCTAGAAGTTCTGAAGCAACCATAACCTCGTGGGCATCACCATTTTCAGAAGGTAAGGTAACTAAATCAGCAGTATTTGATGGAAGAAATTTCTCTGTATCTGCTGGGGGCTTAGCAAAAACATCAAATACTTCGTCCAAATTATCAGCCTCAGCCATGCAAGATGCAGTGCTTTCTTCTTCAGAATCCACAGGTGATGTATATGAATTTCCTTTATTTTGCAGTCTTGAAAGTTCTTTCGCATCACTTAAGACAGATAGCTGTTTAAGCAACCACAGGGCAGCATCATCACTGTTATCAACCCAATCAACCTCACTGAAAAGTTCTTGAACCCTGGAGAAAGCTTCAATGGGTAATCCACCTTTCTCCTCACAATTTAAAATTGTAGTTGGAGCCTTCGGAGGGGAGATGCTCTCAACTTCTCCAAACAAAACCTGAACTTAAAATGTTATTTTTGTAAATGAAATGATAGGGAAAAAAAGAGAGGGAGAAAAAACGAACAAACAAAAGAGCCAATGTCTAAAATCTGGCTGATATTTTTTAGGCTTCATCTTAATTTTGAGAAAGATGAGTGAAAAGATAAGAAACTTCCACAAATACATAATAATTTTTTTTTTAGAAAACTTGTCATCATTTGCCTTTCCATTCTCTCATCTATCCAAGATATATAGGGAGCTTAAGAAATACATATACCTCTGCACGGAAACCTTTTGGATACCGCTCTTTTGAATCCCAAAGAATATCCAAGTTTTCACGGTTCAGCATCAAAATGTTGGATCGGATAAATGCAGTGTTAAACATTATACGAAACATCATAATTTCCCTTTCCGGATCCAAGTCCAAATGGACACACTCCAATACAACGTCTCCTTGCACCAAACATTGTATGTCTATTTTAATCACATCACAGTCTGCCTGCAACAAGATAACATTCATGTCAGCAGCAGTAGCAAATAATGGACAAGTAAAACAGCAAGCCTCACACCTGGCAGTAATATCGAAGGGTCTTCTTCTTCTTGCCCATGGAGAAGAGCATTTGGGTTGAAAGACCATCCCTGCTGTTGAGATTCCGACCAAAAATACGAATAAGTGGCCTGCATCCATTTTGTGAATCGAAGTTTGGAATGGCTCGAAGAATAACGCAATCCAGTGAAAGTGCTCGCTCTGGAGGTGGCCATTCTGGAGCAATATTTCTTCTAGCTACATACTGAAGATAACGAAGGTGTGACGGAAACGGATTTAAAGGAGACAAGAGCTGCAAGAAACCTTTAGGAGCCTCTCGATATACAATTTCAAGAGTCCTACGCTCACCACTATGCAGCTTTCTGAAGATCAAAAAACTAGCTAAAAGAAATGCTAACAACGGCCAACCCCCTCTCTCGCAATGCAGAAGAATAATATTCTGATTATTCCCCATCAGAAGCCAACTCTCACAAACTCTAAGAAAATGTTGAATCAATGACAAAGGAAGGAGAGGGCAACCCTCATACTGTCGTGGATAATCCATGACGGTAACATCATATTCACAGAGAATTTCAGCAAACTGACTCCTCTTCTCACCCTCCCGGAAATTAAAGGCAAGAAATGACGAATCAGGAAATTCTTCATGTAACTCAGTTAAAATTTCGTGCAGGTACATTTGGTAGATTCCAACTGGTAGAACTTCAGTGGAAAAACACGAATCGAAAACTGAAACAAAACAACAATCCACATGTAAACAGAAAAAAAAGCTCTAAACAAAATTATTCACTACACAAATAAAAAAAACCCACCCAAAAGAAACAAACACTAACCGTATACTCTATCAACAAATTCCAGCAAACCATCAGGAGGTCTTCTGTAAAAGAATCTACTAAGGAGGGACATTTCTGTCAATTCAATCACAAACTGGGTCTGGATTCACAACAATGAGCTACAACCTAAAGAAAAACGAAAATGTACAACTTGAATAATTCTTCAACTAAGAACGAAATTCAAAAATTTAAACTTTTTACAGCACAGAGCTACAAGAGCACGAGTAGCCATCTGGGTTATATTCATTCTTTTTTCCTTTTTCAAGAACAAAACATAAGATATGAGTTCAAGTTTTAAACTTCTTATATCAGCATTTAAAGAGACGTGAAGAAACGATTAACCTGAGTGTTGGGTTTGATTGATAAAAGGGCAAACCTGAGAGAGGAGAAGTTGTGTATCAGTGTACTGTGATGTCCGAAGGAGTTGGATTTGAAGATGCCACCGACACTATCACTCTACCTTCATTTTTGAACTTCAAATTTTAGAACCAATCGGAACAGAGGAGACCTGATTTTGCTGTTGCCGTCTATTTTTCTTTTAGTGTTTGTGTTCAATTTCAAAGTGGATGACCCATCAAGGCTATTTTTCAAAGAAGTATAATTTGCTTTATAAATCTACCTTGTTTGTAAGACATAATCAGATTATTTTTCCGTTCTTAAATATTAGAAAATTATTTGAATAATTTTAATTTTACAATAATTTTTCTTCTGCATAATAAATTTGTAAAGTAATTTAAATAAAATAATATTATATAATTTCTCATTAATATCAATCAAATATAATAATTATTTATGCATATAAGTATTTTTAAACACATAATTAGGTAAGTAATCTCTTATTAACTTAAATAAATTGCATTGTCAAGAGAATATGCCTTTATGGTTATCTTTCAATAATAAAAGATTTTTTGAATCAAATCCACTATAAAACTAATTTATATTTCTGATAATCTTTCAATTTTAATAACAAAAAATTACACAATTCATAAATGAAACCATTTGCACATGGCCACGTAGAAGGTGTTTTATCATTTAAATTATGTAGACCATTTTGACTATAATTAAATTTAAACTTAGATTTGTTTAAGGTTATATTTAAATTGAATATATTTGAATTTATTTTTAAATTTGATTCAAATAAACTCAAAATGAACCACTCAAATTTGAATGTCAACAAAAATCTAAACTATAATTTTGAAAATTTGTGAATATGAATATGAATTTGAACTTAAATTGAAAAATTTTAATTATAATTTTTTAATAAAATATAAATACGAACTATATAAATAGAATATAAATACAAATATAAACAAAACTTGAGCTCAACTCTCAAACCCAAATTCGAATGCAAATTTTATTATAAAAAAATTTGACAAATATAAATCCGAACACAAACCGAACGTACAACGAATGAACCGAATGTAAAGATAAATTTGTTGCGTTTGGTTCGATTTGAATTTAACACTAGGTTTGTTTAAGGTCAAATTTGTATTCGCTAAACTTTTATATAAAAAAGTTTTAGTTTAAATTTGAATTTAAATTCAATTTGTTACTATAATATAATTTATTTATTTATAATATAATATAAATATTTATTATGTTTTATTATAAATACAAATATATTTATTGTGACTTATTAGAAATACAAAAATATTTGTTATAACTTATCTAAGATATAAATATATTTATTATGACTTGTTAAAAATATAATTATATTTATTATAATTTATTTATTTTGATTTATTAAAAAAATATAAATATTTATTATAATTTATTTAAAAATTTAAATATATTTATTATTATTTATTAAAACATAAATGCCTTCTAATTTGTTTGAATTTGTATTTTATATTTAAATTTTAAAATTTAAGATTTTTTAAAATAAATATTACGTTTTTTAATTATAATTAATTTTTAACTGACAAAAAAGTATTAAAAAAAATTCTATAAACATTTTTGGAGTGAAACTCAAAATTGGTCGAAAAATGACTCCAAATCAATATTTGATTTTTTTTTTTTTACAAAATTTGTTCTATTTTATTTTTATAGCTATTAATTAAAAGGCCAAATGACTATTTCCCACCCATAGTTTGAGGAAGGGACAAAGTCCCACCCTCTAAGTTTCAAAAGCCTAGTCTCCCACCTATGGAAACATTTTTTATAATTTTTATATTCAAATGACTAAAATAACCTTTTAAAAAATATATATTTATAATGAAATTATAAAATAATTTTAAAAAATATATTTATAATGAGTTTAAAATAATTTAAATATAATAATTTTAAAAAAAATAAAAAATATATTGTGCGTACCACCACGCTGGCCAAGGGTCAGCTTGTGGGAATTGGAGTCATGGTCGCTTTTCGGACACCGATTTCAGAGAGCCAACTGACCTCTTCATTCAGTGGAGGTGGTCAAATCTGGCCGCCTTAGTTTTGGCAGAGGCGGCCATATCTGGCCACCTCCATTAGAAGAAACTGTCGGAAACGACCGACCTTGGTCCCAACGGCCGTTTTTGGCCTTTGTTTTTAATATATATTTTAATTTTATATTTTTATAAAATTTAAATTTTAAAATGATAATATTACCTATAAAGTGTTACTGTTTTCTATTTTATTTAATATTAAATTATTTCCATGAGTGGGAGACTGGACTTTTGAAACTTAGAGGGTGGGACTTTGTCCCTGCCTCAAACTATGGGTGGGAATTAGTTCTTCGGCCTAATTAAAATTATTAAAAATCTAGTCCATGGGCCTGGCCCGTCAGGGGCTGTATAAGGCCTGGTCCCAACTTTTTTGGGACCAATTCCATTAAGGGCCCGGGCCGATCCACCATAATCCTCACCTTGACTTGGCGGTCGCTCGACAAACAAGTCGTCACGATCTGGGTAAAAATTTGTGGAGTAACTATTTAAATGGTGGGAATTTATAGTTTTCCTAACCTTGAATGAAAAATTATAATTTAATATTCTTTTAAAAATTATTTTAATACATTCCAAAATCACTCTCATAATTTTATCAAATCCTCTAAATTTAATATTATTCAAATATCTAAATAATCCTATTTGGAAAATTTGTGTTTCCAAAACATGCTCCAAATACCTTATTTTTTACCACTCTTTATTTTTGATATAGAAATAATAGGGAACCCTATCCCCTCTTGATCTCCCCTAAAAAGTTCATTTTCCGTACTATTTCTTTCTTCACAAAAAAAATAATAAACATTTATTAAATATTATGATATGTTTATAATAAATTAAAATATTTAAATAATAATTTAATATTTGAAAGTTCAATAAATATACAAAAAAGACGATAATTAGAGAAAATGATAGACCAACGGTATATCTAGTTTCGTCCTAGATTACGAAGACTTTAATCTTCATTGTCTTCATTCCTGTCCTTGTACGTATCAAAGAGAAATAACTTAAAGACTTAATTAGAATGATAGGAATGAATTTGAGTCAAATTTAAAAAATTTGATTAAAATAAAATAAAATAACGTCATTTTATTAGGGTTAGATTTGAGTTAAATTAAATGTGAACAAATATATGTTTATATTCAATTAATTTGTTATAGGTTCGGTTTGTGATCAAGTTTTTATTTATTAAATTTTTTTATAGTGATGTTCGAATTAGAATTCGAGATAGAGAATTGGGTTCATATTCATATTTGATTTGTATGGTTTATATTTATATTGTATTAAGAATTTATAATCAATAAAGTATAATAAAAAAATTTCAATTTAAGTTTAAATTCGTATTTATGTTTGAATTTAGATTTATATTCATAAATTTTAAAACTATAATTTGAATTTATATTTGTATTTATGCTCAAATTTAAATAATTTATTATAAATTTATTTAAATTAAATTTAAAAATTAATTTAAATATATTTGATTTAAATCGAAACATATTTTTTGTTAATATTGTTTTAGCGACTTTAAAAATCTATTAGAAGATTCGTGAAAAGCGTAGGGTCGGATAAGGGTAGGAAGGGTTCCTTTCTTCTTGGGTTTGGCGAAACGAGTTTGACAAGTTACAGGTAAAAAAAAGTGCAGTAGCTTTTGAGATATAAAGTCTGCAGCAACACTCTGTCAGTTGTATGTTTCCTTTAAAACAAGAACGAAACTAAAACAAGCCACTTCCCTAAATCCAAATCAAATTATAAATTAATCCCACATAAAAGAATTGTTTTTTTTTTAGTGAAATGGCTACTCAGGAACTTCAGCTAGAAGGAGAGCGGGAAACGAAGAAGCTCCTCGCTTCATATCTTGGCTTAAGTTTCTCTTTATTTTTAGCTTTGTTTCCGCGGAAGTCTCTTTTACTGATACCCACTTTGGAATCTCAAGTGAGGGAGCTGTCAAAGCGGCTGTTGACGGCAGAGGAACAGTTGAGGCAAATGAAGTCGCGGAGGAAGGAGGACTCGAAGGCGAATGCGAGGGTGGTGGAGATCTTTGCTACTCACAGGAACACGTGGCAGGGGGAGGAGAGGCGGCTTCTGCAACAGATCGACGCCGCGAATGAGGAGATGGTAAGTTTGAGATCGAAGATTGAGGAAATGGACAGGGAGAAAGCGGAATCGATGAAGCGAGTTGAGGAACTTGAGGAGATGATTGGTTTCATGTCTAGAAGAGGAGGGTGTGAGTTTGATGAAGAAGAGGATCAACTTGGTGGGTGTAGGAGTAGGGACTTTTACGGTGGGGATAATGGTCAAAATGGAAATTTGGAATTCACCTCTGAGTTTTTGGCCTCTGCATCTAAGTTTTGGGCTGAGAAATCTAATCTATGGCAGGTTTGAGCTCTGTTTCACTCTTGGTTTTTGTTATTGTTCAATTGTTTGAGGGATTGAACTTTTGCCTAAGATACTTTCATAATTCATACACAAAGTCAATAGATTAATGAGTTTGATCGTCAAGAAAATGAGAAAATATAGCCAATGTGGTGCTTGTTCTCGAAGAAAGTGTGTAACAAGAAAGCTTAATTTATTTGAGGTTCAATTGAAATGCTTCAAATAAAATGATTGATGGATGTTTTGAGTGCCTGGTTAGCAATGTTTGAGGTAGAATTTGTGGAACAAATTTCCATTTGTTTCATTCTCTATTTCTCGAAATTTGTGGTTTGTCCATAGCAACCAGAAAATATGATGATATACTTAATTTGGTGCCAACTAGAATTCTGATGCCAGTTTCTTGCTTCGTATAATTTAACTTCAGCATCGACTGGACCACCCTTATCTGCAGTTTGGTGACAAGTGTTCTGCTTATATTTGCTCAATTTGATAATATTGTTGATGGGGTTGGACCACAGGGAGTCAATATCTGTAAGAACCAGAACAAAATATATATTATGAAACATTACCTAGGTTTGAATAATATTGTGTCCTTGGTATAACACTGGCCTATTGTCCTCCTGTGCTCAAGCAAATAAGTTCTAAGATGGCCAGGAATCAACTACCTGATTTATTTGATGTAGTGAACATGGTCAGAATGTTACTGAAATGAAACTGTTAGCTTTTCTTCACTGTATGGGCAGCTGTGGACTGTTTTGAAGTGTCAATATGGAAATGTTTCTTCCTCCAATGGTATCTGTACAATTGTGTAACATAGAAGGGGTTTAAACTTTATCAGCATCTGTCGGCATTTTATTTTTTGTGTTGTTTTTCTTTTAATGCCGGAAGATGTTCAACTTTTATCACAAGTAAAACAATCTAGATAAAATAGAGGCATAGAAATGATTTGAATTGGTAACTATTTTATAGATATAATTATTGTGACCTGGAATGTGTTGGCAGTCAACTGATTTGCAGCGAAGGTGTTTTCACTGTTTTGATTTCAAATTATTTTACTTGCAGGACGTACAGTATGAACCCCTTGAATCACTGTACCATATGAAGCATTTTGTAGCGAGGTAAATTTAATAGCAGGAACTAATTATTGTCAAGGTAAACTTGTTGCAGCTCTGCTGTAACCGAAAATAGTGATGTTTGTTTCCTTTCAGAAGGGAATCCCCTTGGAAGGTTGATGGTGAATCAACAGGAGTTTCCTCTAAACTAAAGTTACTTGAAGAGGAGTTTCTGAATATTGAGAAGACTGGAAAAAATGATCTCTCAAAGGTGGTGTCAATAATGAGAAAGCAGGCTAAGAGATATCAATCTCTTGCTGAGAAGATTGATGACCTTTGCAGGAGAATGGTAAGATTTTTCTGTCTCTGATTACATCTTGAAGGCAATTGTTTGCATTCTCCTTTGATTTTGACTTCAACCATAGAAAACATGTTGCTTTGGTTGAGCATGATATGGAAAAGTTCCCTTTTAAATAGGCTGGGTGGCTGCATGGTTTTAGCTTTATACTATTCTTTCTCCCTCTCACACTCACACTGTCACACTCCTACAAAAAAGTGAATGAGTTATTTCATCTGTCTAAGTTGATATTGGTGATTAGAGACTTATTCATGTATGCTACTCAACCCTATTTGTCCCTGGAATTTTGCAGCAGGCTAGTGATCCTTGCGAATCCACACTCAGTCCAGAGTTTCGAACACAAAGGCAAACAGAATTTTTGCTTGAAGCATTTCGACTTCAGCAGCGTGCATCTGAAACTGCCCAGAAGCTTGCAACATTACAAACTGAGATTGGGAAATCATATTATGAGGATGAACGAGGGAGCCAACCCAAGTTAACCACGAGACGGTTGTTGGACTGCATTAGAAACAATTTGAAAGAAATCCAAAGAAATTTGGAGATATGGTTGGCAAGAATTATTGGAGATCTTGAAGGCATTCTGGCCAGAGATGGCGCTTCTCGTCTAAGGGAATGCTACATTTCTAGGTATCCCTTTGTTCAATAAAATCTCAACAATTGTGGCATCCCATATCTTAATCTAGCCAAAATATATTTGCTCCTGTTGTATAGATGCTGATCTAAAACCATAAAGAGGGAGTAAGAAGACTAATATTAAGATGAAATGGTTTTGCATTTACCTCAGCGTCAATCGCATACCAAAAAAAGGTTAACTGCGATACATGAAACTGCATTGCAAGGCTGGCAAAATCTAATTAAATCTGTGATATGGGAAACACAATTAAGTGCCATATAATAATAGTGTGCTTGATATAAGCTTTTTGCAAGGATCTTGAATCAATAAGAGCAAATTTTGGTTTGATATCCTCCTATCAACTTGGTAATCTCTCAACTGGTCCAGAAAGAGTAAAACTTCATTTGGTAGCTAGAAATTCCTGGTGGGAATTAAATGGCAACTGTGTTCATTCGTTGGTTTCTAAATTTTATTTTTGGTAAATAAAAGAATATAGAAAAGAAAACCAAAAGATGAACCCGATACAACCTGAACGTAACGATAAAAAATCGTCTGTAAATCAAACAACAAAACAAAAATCTAAGTTAATTCTGATAGATCTTTTTGAGAGTCTATCTAGGCTCCTGTCAATATAAAACCTAAGAAAACAGACTAAAAATCAAATAAAATCAAAGAAGAACAAACAAGTTAAAACTAAAAATTAATTATAACATTTTATAACTCTATATACATGTTTCTAAATTGCCATGATCAGTTTGATAACGAAAGTAAAGTATGCAAATTCTAGAGTATAATGACGTAATTAGAAATGTAATTGAGTTTGGTGAGTTTCCAATGTGGAAGATGCAGAGGATTTTGAGAATTTATATAAAAAGTGTAGGTATTTGGGGAGGAAAATGATTCTGGTAAGAATTCTATTGTTGAAGAGACATTTGAATCCCACCTCAAATGCAAAAAGATTTTATCTTTTTCTTGATTTTATATATGCCAATTCATTTATATTTTGTAAGTCTAGCATTAAGATGTTGTGATTTATTTCAATGAAAAGTTAGGGTTCAATGATGTACCAGAATTTCCCACCAAAACATTCTCAGCAATTGCAGAAGTCATGGACAAGGCCAACCATATAATCATGCTACCATCGAAATTAACAGAAGTACAAACCATACATAATTTAAAGCATAATTTAGATGCAGTTCCGAAACAACAATAGTATTCCTGACTTATTATTTTCAGCTTGTAAAACACAGGATTCAGGAGCCAAGAACACACAGAAATGTCAAGCAGAAGCGCCAGCTTCCTCCAGCAATTGCTTTACTTTGGTTATGTAATCATTCATGGCTTCATCCTTGGATTTTGCTGCCAAAAGAGAGAACATAAGTAGTTGCAACAACAAAAGTCACAAGCAAATTTCTCTAAATCAATCTGGAAAACAGAGACTTTGTATAAAAACTACATATTAAATTAACTACCTTCAACAGCCTTCCATGCATCCCATTTTGCTCTGTCCCTTGGGTTGAACATTCCAGGCCGGCCTGCAAATCAAATTCAATTAACAAGGAAGACTAAAGAATATGAAAATTTCAGTAGAGGGTAATCGTGGAGTAAAATTCTTACTGGTGTTCACTGGTCCAACAGTGGCTTGCTTGTAGAGTCCATAGAGAATAAGCTTGTTTTCGTTGGTTGTGTTCTCCGGTAGGGTCTTAGCTTTATCAGCATGCTCCTCAAACTCTTCCTGCAAAACCCCAAACAGATTAACAGTTTGATTCCATAAAGTCAACAATAATACCAACACAAATTCGATACACCACTGAGGAATAGAAGTAATCTAAATAGTACAAACTACAAACTCACGAAAGCTTCACTGGTTCTAAACTAGGGAAAGTTGAAAGATCTTCTACTTCATGAGCAAAGGCCAAAGACCTTTAACTCTAGATTTGAACAAAGCTTGATTAAAAATTTCCATTTAAAATATCCTGTAGATGTTTTTAAACGATGAGGATACACAGAATCATAATTCAAAACCAAATCCAACGAAAGAAACCCAGAAATCAACTGAAAAATTAAACATGATAAAGCATACTAATTTCTGAAATTTCATTATTCCGTCTAACCACACCAATGAAAGACTAGAATATCATTATCCATCCAAAAATTCCAATAGAGAATAGTTAACAGTAAACAAAGAGAGAAAGAATTCAAACTTAACTAATTTCAAGAACCCAGATCACATTTAACCAGAAACTAATCAAACAATTCATAACTCAGAACAAAACGCTCATTACTAAAAAGCCCCTCGAAATCAATCCGGGTATTTCAAAAAGAAAACAGAATAAAAATTTTATCTTTGTTAAACGCATGCAAAGAGAGTAATCAGACCTTCAGACCCATTGAGAATTTGGTGCGGGATGGCTTGTCTTCTTTGTACGACGAGGCAAAACTCCGAACGTATCGCCAATGCCTGTAGTACGAGTTGTGGGTTGTTTAAATAGATAGAATAAATTGCATATTCCCACGCAAGCTTTGGCCATAAACTTTGATACCCTTAATTGGCATACATAACAATTTCCGCCCTAAATCAACCTATATTTAAAAAATATTAACAATTAAAATATTATTTTATCTTTACTACTTAATTTTTTTAATTTATAATGTAACGCCAAATGGACAAACATTAAAAATCAACCTTTTGCATATTCAATTTCACTCAGTCTCTTTTTTCTCATTTCCTTGTAGATAATAATATCAATAACTTAAAATCATGTGTTCAAAGTAAATTATGACTTTTAAAAATTTTAGAGGTATTAGCAAAATTTTAGGGTTTTTCAAATTTATATAAAATTTTAATATGTTGTTTAATAGTTTTAAAAAAGATAATTATACCTTCAAATAGTTTAATAGTAAATTAGAAATATAAATATTATATTACAAATTATTAAATTATAAACGATTAAAAATTAAATTGTCATATTTAAAATAATTGGGTTTGGTATACTTTTACGCTAATATTTTCTTTTAAGTAGAGTTTGGCTTTATATAGATTGAAAGTTTATTTATACTAATTAAAGTGAAAATTTTCTTTAGGCCAAGCTTGTGGGAAAATGTATTTACTGTAGATAGAGAGATTGAAGTAAGAAAAGAAGTATATTTGTAGATGTGGCCTTCATTGTAATTAGCTGGCCAATAATGGGCAAAAGTGGCCAAAAAAGGGAATATTTAATATCTTTATGGACCATATTTATCCAAAAAATGAAAAAAGAAAACTCATTTTGTCTGATTCCATATCTTTTCCATTATCAAGTCAAAAATGGAAATTTGAAAATGTATAAAATGATTCTGAAGAAAGAAAGAAAGAAAAGTAGTGATGGGAAACGATTGCGTAAGAATAAAGTGGAGGAGAATCAGATATTTAAGTTATCCTTTAAAACAGAAGAATAAGTTTTGATAAAAATTATAGGCAGAATAAGTTTTGATATATATATATATATATGTAATTTTGTGAAGGAAAACAAAATCCTAACCCTTGCTTTTCTAACTAATCATTTTGTTCATAAAACAATCAAATGTAAAATAAAAGGCCTCAAAGTCCCCAGTCCAGAAAACAATTTTATCAAGACCCACAATCTTAAATAGGTGATACTACATCAATAGGTAACAAATAGAAATTATCATTCCAACCAGGAGCCAATGTGTTCTTCCCAAAGTTAGTTTGAACAGAATACACTTCTCTGATCAATAGACAAATGAAGAAACAAAAAAGAACAGATAACCAGCATCAAAATCTAGATGATGCAAGCAATTCCTCAGAAGGACCATTGGATAAAAGGATAAAAATATCTTGAATAACAAAAAAACCTGTCAATGAAAGAGTCCAAACTAAGACATCTCATGGATCAGGATAAAGCCAGCTAAAAAAATGTCCAAACGAAAATTGAAAACTAAATCTATCCAATAAGTTATCACTTTTTTTCTTCCCTGTCTTCCAATATTCCCTTCCATCCAAATAGCCCAAAATACAATCAAAATTGCAAAACACCAAAGCACTGCAGTATTCTTTTCCACTACCAACCAACAACAAAATTTTATAGTAAGGAATTACTAGACTACAGAACATCCAAACTCACTTTCACGATGAACAAAGCATGGCACTTCAAGATCCAGGGACAAGAAAAAGACAGATCAATACTCTTCCCTAGCCTCTTACATTATAAACACTGCCACGATGAAACACAAACATGAGCTTCTTCTTTGGGTCCACTCACAAGAGTTAATTCTTGCAAGAGAAACCATTGAAGCGAGAAATTCAAACTTACAATATAATTCTACACCTGATTTACTAACTGATGTAGAACGAATTGAAGGATAGGTTTCGATCGACACACGATTATGATGGACACACGACTCAAAAGAATAATCGACAAACAATTGGAGATCGACAAACGATTGGAGATCGACAAACGATCATGATCAACACGCGATCTGAAAAACAATCGACTAACAATTGAAAGAGAACTAATCTCAATTTGTATTTGAATAATATCTGAAAGCTCTATTACAATGAATATTTGAGCTCTTTATATAAGCATTTAATGCTTATCAAAATAGAAATTAAAATCCTATAATATCTTTAAGATAATCTAAATAAAGTATCAAATTCTTATCAAAAGAGAAATCAAAATCAAATAAAATTTTAAAAAATCTAAATTTTCCTAAATAAGATAAACTAAATATTAATTGAAATTTGAAATTTCCCTCTAATATGAGATCCTAGAATCCTTGATGGATCCCACATCACAAACCTTTTCAAATGGATTTATCCAATCATCCTTCGCTGAATTCTAAAAGTTTTTGGGAAATTATGAATGCCATTTAGGATTTAATTCAATTCAATTAGAGACTTAAACTAAACAAAGAAAGAGTCTTATTCAAGCATACACACAATGATGCACACCTCAATTTCTAACAACATTTTCCCATACATAAAAGACAAAAGAGGTAATTCTGCAATACACTCGACCCAATGACTGAAATGCAAAATCAATCATCTTTACACGGCTAAAATGGCAGAAGATTCAAGATATTCCTATGGCAATACAAAGCAAATATCGAGTTGATCTCCAATTACACTGACCCCACATTATATAAAGGCATTGAATACCATAATTGAAGAGATCAAATTAATGAAGCAAAAAGAGTTAATTGGTTTATTAAATTAGTAAATAAAAAAATGCAAATGTGGATTGTCAAAGATGACAAACGAACATGTAAAGAAATTCATGCATCCATCTACTCACATCTATCTAACTATAAGAATTTTGTGATTGTGAAAGATATTAAACACAGAAGATAGAGTGTGATCATGTACAAACAGAACATTTGTTTACATATTCACGAAAATTCCAAAAATCCATTTCAGTAATTTAATGATTTCCAGCAGATATCTTTTAAAAAAATACACCATTAGGTGATAAAACCAAGAACTCGTAAATAAAACAAATAAATTACCAACCATAGAACAATTACTTAAATAGATAAATAACAGTGACAAGTACAATTTAAAATACAACAAATAAATTCATTTAAAATGAGATAAAATGTTTTAACAATATTCTTAGCATGAAAAACTATATATAACCCTATGTGTTAACATAAGGTGCAGCTTGAAATACCTATTGATCAGAAGGCAAGCCCATCAAACAGGTCTTGCATCTTGTAGAGGCAAAAGAATCAATACTCAACACTGCTTGGACCTCTAGTATACTCTGCAATCTGCTCTAGATTAACATTCAAATACTCTTCTGTATCCGCATCAAAGACAAGGCCTGTATTTCTATCCATATTTCTATTGACTAAACTACCATACACACCCTTATGTTTTCCATACAACACAAGAACCCCACCTTTATCTCTCGGCAATGCAGTCTCAAGAAGATCCTGATCAACGCCTTTTATCAATTCTCTACCGTCATCCATCAATATATTACATTTAGTCCCTGCCACATCAACCACCTCTCCCTTCTTCAAATACAATCTTCCCTTTTTAAACTCTTTGCTTATTATCTTTACTCTAATATGACGCCTAAGCCAAGAAACCCTCTCTTCAACACCATTACTCTCTCTATTCTCACTGTCTCTACTTCTTTTCTTGCTCCCATCATTACTACTGCCTCTTCTTTCACCCTCTCTACTACTTCTTTCACTCCCATTATTAACACTAACTCTCTTTTCAGTCTCTCTATGATTTTGGCTCCCATTTCTATTCTCTCTATATCTATCTTCACTCTCCTGACTTCGATGTTTGACTGGTTTATCCTTTTTGTCAGCTCCATTTGAGTCCATCCGTTTCTCCTCTTTCCTCGTCTCCTTACTACTCATCAAACCAGCAACAGCATCGTCAGAAGCAAAACTTTTCTTCTCAATTTGCTTAATTTGAACATTTCCCTTAGGGTTTTTACCAAGCCCTCTACCCTCATACCAACCCAACCCAGCAAGCAACGCAGCCCCGAAATTCTCAACCGGCATATCTTCAAACTGTTGAAATCCCTCGTCTTCCGGAAATTCCTCCAGATCAAATTTAACATCCTTCGATTTCACCCTCTCTACAGGCTCAGACGCGGACACAGATTCAGACGCTTTTTCCTCATCGTTATTGCCACCAACGCTCTTCCTCAAATTGAGACCGTAGATAATCTGATCGGCACCTTCAGCACCTTCGGTTGTGCTATGGAGCTCCAATTGAAGCCGATCGGAGGTTTCAACGGGGAGGTCGATATTCTTCATCTTCTTGTGCGGACGCGACTCATTGGATTTGGGCGGGATTATGAGTCTGGGTTTCGGCTTGGCGTCCGATAGATTTTGGTTTGGATCGAATTCGGTGACGAAGTGTTTGGTGGATTGAACTTCGTCTTGATCTTCATGTTGAAGATGGAGGCCTTTCGATTGTTTCCGGTTTGATTTTGATTGAACGGAGAACGAAATTTTAGTAGGGTTGGAGGCCATTGAGAGAGAAGAAAAAGATAGGAAGCTTTCGAATTTCCGTCTGCAACTCGGGGATTGTATTGCTACAATTTCACCAACAGCT
Source organism: Anacardium occidentale (assembly GCA_026122585.1). Classification (NCBI taxonomy): domain Eukaryota; kingdom Viridiplantae; phylum Streptophyta; class Magnoliopsida; order Sapindales; family Anacardiaceae; genus Anacardium; species Anacardium occidentale. Next base: position 16,830 of record JAJEJH010001544.1, read on the forward strand.
CAGAACAAGATTTAGTAGTTATGGCCAGCAATTCCTTTCTGTAGGGTTTCTTCTTCGGTTTTAACTTTAACAAATTACATGTACACCCCGAATAGTTTCCGAAATTGTTAGAAACACTCAGCATTTGGTCATAGACTGATGGTTGACGTGTTGCGACTGGTCTACACCATCTATACCACAATTGGGTACATATATTTCTTCTGGCCCCCAAAGAACATATGCATGATTGGGATATTGTGCTTACTCGGAACCTACCGATTCAGCTTCAATGTTGAATTGGGTCAAGTTATCCATCAGCAAAGTATAAGAAAAAAAAACATTGCATACCATATGCCAACTATACCAAATAAAAATATTTTCGAAGCTCTTAAGTCACGACATATATTTACATCAGATGTCTCTGCCAGCATTGACAATTGTTAGCAGCAGTACCTTCAGGAATTTCTTAAAGGTTACCGGAGTCTTTCACAGTTCTTCATCATCACTACTCAAAACAACGACAAAAGCCTTTTCAATCTTCATGTGCTTCTTAGCTCTAGTTTCACTTGTTTATCCATCGTTGGGTGCAAAGTCATCAAGCTGATCCACATTGGTACACTTACTGATTTCTTCATGAGCTGGTCCTGTGCTTCTTTGTTTTCGACCTTCTTATTATCTTCTCCAACTGCAAGACACATTAGATGTGATTTCAACTATGATATAGATCTCTAAATCGAAATTTTTAGCAAAAGTTTTCAACATCCTCTTTAGTGAAAAGTAACTGAGTAAAACGATTCTTTTTTCTCTCTAAATGTGCCTCAGCATCTGTTTACATGTGAGCACGAATATAATCATAGGCACCAGTGAATGAATCACTTGAGACAGCTAAGTCTTCAGATTAGAGAAAGGCGCAAAATCCAGCAGTTCATATGTGCCAGTAAAAAGAGTCAGCAAATGAACAAGTCCTCATGGCTTTGCTCCCCCTTTAACACAGTAATGAACTATAAATTCATTTTAGCATGCATCTTAAAAAGGATTGGTGCTTCAATGAGACACGTCTTTGAAGGGACATGTGACATGGTTAAAACTTCCCTCTTCCATCGAATTGGATCTCTGGGAACTTATAATTCTGATCATTTGACTGGACAAGACAGAATAAGGAAGTTGTCCTCCAAGAGCTGCAGAAAGTTCCTTCTTCAGCTCATCAAGCTTAAGCTCCAACGCAGATGAGCCTAAACAATGTTTTCCATCATTTGTACTCTTCTGTCAGCCAGAAATCTCAAGATTAAAGATTTCTTTCCTGTTCATTAGTTGTCAATCTTAAAATACTTGTAAATTATAAAACATGAATATTTGGGTCTGATACAATTGTAAATATTCTTATCTAAATGAACAACATTAGACAAAGACAACAATATGTTAACCAGGAAGGGAATGCCCACTTCTGTTCAAGTTCTAACACAAGCAATTTTTATGGAGGCCCTTCTATTTTATCTTGAGGATAGGTTTTTGTACTCAGAAAAGGCAGGTAAGAGGCCACGCTATTAGCACAGTAACTCCCTCCTAACTGTAATTGATCTATATAGACAACAGTCTTTCCAACAAATGCATTACTTTGCTATGGGAATCATTTCCATGATGGATGTGATAAGAATTTAACAATGTTGAAAATGAATGAGCTCAAATGGCCTAGAGATAAAAGACGAATAGCCTAAGATCAATAAAGAACTTGAGTTTTCTAGTTCTTGTCAAGACTTAACCTTAAATTGAGCATCCAAATCATCATGAACATTATTATTGGAGGAAGCACACCATGAACAAGGAATAGGAGTGAATATCAAAAGAGGTACTGTAGCCTTACAACAAACAAGCTTGCTTAAACACACTAGCTCGACTTAAAAGTCAAAGTAAAAGCTCTTAAATGGCAGTATATAATCTAATTCTAGAAATCTCATTTTCTATGTGTATAACCTGGCATCCTCTTTGGAATGAAAGAAAAATCCCTAGCAATACTTGTTTTGCCAGTGGACCCACTGTTACATAACCATTCATAGAATAAGCCGTATGCTGAAATTCTTCATTCCACAGAAAGAACAGATTTCTATTACAAACTGAAATGACAGAATGAAAACTGTTCCCTTCATCATGCACTAGATGGGAAACAGAAAGTACCTTTAAAAATAATCATTTGAGCTGATGTCTTTAAACGTATGAAATGAAACATTCACATAGTCCTAGTATCTCACCTTTGATCTTAATGAACACAACAGAATAATTTATTTAACCCAGAGAAGTATTGAGAACAGGCAAGGTCCTATCAGAAAATTCCAGTTGTGAAGGGTTCTGAATCTGATCAAAACACAATTAACAATAAGCTATAACACAAGCTGTTCTATTTCCTCTTTCTTCAGGTCAGAACCTGCTAGCACAAAGGGAAAAATAAAGGAAAGAAAAAGATCATAACCAAAGTCAATTTCAAATAACATAAATGGTGATGCATCAGCTCCAAGAAGGGCTTACATGATTAAGATAAAGCTGGGCAAATAAGTATTACACAAATTCAAGCAACAAATATTGAGAATTATAACTGTCAAAAGCAACTTCTCCCATAGTCATAACTTATTTTTATCTTTAATGAAAGACAAATTTGTATTCTTTTAAGCAAAAAATTGATACTGAGGAAGACCCAAAGGGCTTATCTTACAACTCTTAACAACCACAAAATTATCTAGAGCCACTCTATAGTTTCAATGCAAAACCCCATTTGCCAACCCAAATAAATGAAAATTAATTTGAAATAGTTCTCTCATGTCATTTTGTTGTTCATACACATGAAAATTCTGATCATTCATCTTGCGCACAACAAGAAGCATAAAACCTACCTAGTTCCTTGTGCTTAGTTTTCATTTTGTCCACTACTGCAACAATATCAATCTCTGATATTCTCTTTCATATCTTGAAGCAAAGAATCATAAGTTTTGCATGACCTGCAAAAAGTAGGTACATTATGAAGAAATGGAACAATTCTACGCATTCTAACATGCTAACTAGATATCAATTTTATAAAAACAAAAAGAAATTGTATGGCTGTAACAGCAACAAAGTTTCAGGTGAAAACATATAAAATTTTCAGACAACTAATTATCAAAAGTTGGAAAATATAATTTTGCTAGAAGTAGTACATTGCCTATGAACGAAATTGTTTCCCTGTGACATATGATATGGTGGGAGAAGCAACGGCCACCATGTTGGGAAATGGCACTAAACAATTCTCATAAAAATTGCCATTAGGGAGAAACACAATTTAATCCTTTAAGGTTATGGGTAGCACAAAGTCCCAGATCGGGTGGTAGGCATATGAGATACATGACAATGCCATCCATATGGCACTAAAAAGCTTACATTGTTAACCCTCCCTATAGTTAGTTAATTTGTCAAGAGGTGCATTGTGTTGCAGCTGGCTTTAGGGCCTCCATAAGCCAACAATCTTTCTCCAACACCAATCTGAGATTCAAACCCCGTTAACTCACTTTAATACTACTTGGTGGGAAAGGACATTAACCAACTACTGAAAATTTTAAGTTGTTAGAGATAGGTGGTGTAATTTAATCCTTTACGGTAACTCACAACCATGTGCTAAAATTAACCCACCCTACCCCATGGCAATATTTAGTGCACTTCCTGTTGTCATATTTTATCAGTTTACCAAATCCATTCCCTAGTTTGAAGTGTGTCAAGCACCTGCCTTGGAGCATTTATCACAGTATCAAGGATTTGTATTGTACTATATTGCTGTGGTAAACAAGCCATAAGAGATTGTCTCTCAAAGGACAAAAATGGAGTCTGAAGGAGGTACCCTGTCAGTAAAGCAGATAGTTAGCATTTACCACAGGGGCAAAGTAGGAAGCTTAAAACCAAAGGTGGAAACTACAGTTCAATCTTACATAAAACCAGATATATAATGAATGAATTAGATCAGTACATGAAAAGAAAACCAGAAAACATATACTTATATTAGACAATTAAATCTAATTTGAGAGGATACACAACTCCTGATTTAATTCTAAAATAGTGTACAATATTATAGTAAGTGGACACACCCCACAATCCCATCAAACCGGAAACAAATTAAAGCCTAACATTCTAACCGAGTTCTTTCTAAAACAATAAGAAATTCAAATTAGTAGTTTCCTCTAATATAGTCAACTATCCTACACACACAAATACTCAAAATATTTTGTTAATATTTCATAATGAATACCTAAGGTTTCTACACTCCTTCTCAAGCTAGGATCTATATGTTGATCAGTCCTAGCTTGTTTACTAAATCTTTGCAACTCAATCAATTAAGGATCTTAGTTATGAAATATGTTGTCTGCTCTCTGATAAGAAGGTAAGTCAAGCATGCACTTCCACTATCGATCTTTTCCTTCATGAAATAGTAATCGACTTCTGCATGCTTTTGCGGCCATGATGAACTAGATTATGTGTTATGCTCTCAACCGCTTTGTTGCACAGTATAGTTTCACAGGGGAGTTTCTAGGAATTTAAAACTCAACTTTTGCACTGCTCTAAGAAACCACTGGCTGCTTCTTGCTTCTCCACATTGCCAGATTACCCCAGGCATACGCACAATATCATGAGGTGTTAATATCCATGTAGACTTCGACCATTCTGTGACCATATTTTCTGAAAAAAAAAAGTCCTTTCCAAAGGGAGATTTTTAGATACCTCAGGATTCTATAGACGACTTTAAGTTGTTTCTTCTCAGGTGCATGTATAAATTGGCTTACTACTCTTACAACAAAAGTGATGTTTGGTCTTGCATGAGAGAAGTAAATCAACTTTCCCACTAATCACGGGTACAATTCTTGATCAATTTCCATATCTCCCTCAATCTCGAATTTGGCATTTACCTCCATAGGGGCATTTGTAGGTTTGCATCCCCATACACCCATTTCTTGAAGGAAATGAAGTACATACTTTCTTTGAGATATCATTTTGTAAACAATATGTGTCACACAACAAGTTTATCATATAACATGCACAATGATGGTAAGCAAGCATCGAAATGGTTCTACAGACTCTCTAGAACAAACCATGAATCATTGTCTGTAAAAAATTCTATTTTCAAAACAGAAAGTGAAAATATAAAATTTGCAAATATATATATATATATATATGTATGTATGTATATATTTAAAATTAAGTCTAAAACATTGAATCATAAACTTAAAACAATAGCAATTGAAGAAAAAGGACTAACATGATGGCACTCTTTGAGTTTGACACATATCTCTTGCTTTGTGATATCTTCTCCAAAAGCGACATGCATTGTTACCTTTTTCAAGGGCTTTGTATATGAATTTCGTGTTTTCTTTAGTAGTTGTCGATGTCAACATGTATGCTGGAATGCCTAAAGCAGCTAAGCACATCACCTAAAGCATTGATGATTGTAAGAAAAGCCTAACAATAATGAAATGTCTCCACAGAGCACTTGGCTTAATCATAAATAAGCAAATAGGATCTTATCTGGAATTAACTAACATCAAGAGAAGGACAGCTGGAAGTTGGTAGCACAGGCTCTTACCACTACCTGCGGCCATAATCACCAGAACATCTCTTCCACTCATGACAACATTTGCACTGGTAAAGATTGAAAATTTATACTCATAAGGAACAGCGTATTAAAACAACCTACACCATGGATTCATATGTGAATGATAAACCTACAAGCATTTCAGAGTTTGATTCTGTTGCCAAAAGTACAAATGAGTTCTAAAAAACTCTTCAAATCAGAATATACCAACATCCAGAAGCAATGTAGATCGTAATTCAGCCTATGTTAGTTAAACCAATTTCCGAATGTTCTAGAAAAACTATTCCAATTATTATTTGCATTTGCATACTCAATCCGCTTAGAACCATCAAAATGTTTAACTCCATTCTACCAACAATTAACAAAGCATGAAACAAAATTAAATGAAGTAATCAAGAACCAAAGCCAAACCTCTCGCTGATTAGCACGATCCGTGGAAATGCCAAACACATAGAGCCTAACATCATCAGCTCGAGAGTCCCACTCAAACGGCCCTGACCAGTCTTCCACACTAACAGAGTCA
>JAJEJH010001545.1:0-22901 GCA_026122585.1 Anacardium occidentale
TCCCACTTTTCACATACCCACTTATAATTGTAGTCCAAGTAACAGAACTTTTCACCACTAAACCATCAAAAACCATTTTTGCATCATCTATACTCCCATTCTTTGCATAAAAATCAACCAAAGAAGTACCCACATAAACATCTTGATCAAAGCCACTCTTAACAACAAAACCATGAATTTGCTCACCCAAATCACTGCCCCCACAGCCCCCACTCATCTGCGTGCAGGCACGCACAACACTTGCCAGAATATACTCATTTGGCCGCCCATCACAACTATTTAAGAAACCGATAAACACCATCAAAGCTTTTTCATGATACCCTGATTGAGTATACATAGAAACCATGGAAGACCAAGAAACCAAATTCCTCTCACACATTTTATCAAACAAATTACAAACATAACCAAAATTTTTCTGTTTCGAATACTTAAGCAACATAAGGTTCCCAAGAAACGTATCAGACTGCAACCCGTTAACAGCAACTTGAGAGTGAACCTGTTCACAGCACAGATTACAGTCACAATTCTCTGTTAAGTGGAGTTGTAAGAGGTGAGCTAAAATGCGCCGTTTTCTACGATATTGAAGAGATGGGTGGTTTTGCTCGGCGAAGTTGGAAAAGCTGAAGGACTGATTGAATGTAATTGCATTGCAGCGTTGTTTTAGATAGTGAGTTAAGTGAAGCAGCTCTTCTTCATTTTCAAATTTTGCCGCGAACTTTAATGGCCATCTACTGGTTCGCAGCCACGGTCATTGTTTGTAAAAAAGCTATCAGAAATTGGGCCCAGCCTAAGATTAAAACTTGGGTTGTTGTTTTTGGGTTGTGACTGAGCTATATCTTCTAGGACTCGGGTTTTAGATTGAAAAAGCATATTATAACAAGATGTATGGAGGCTAAGAGTAAATTCGAATTGAATCAAACTCAAACAAAATTCAATTTGCGTTCAACTTAAATACAGAACGATCAGCTCGAAAACAAAGCTTGTTCAAATTATTCAACAGAAAAAAAATTCATTAAACAAAAATAAAAATTGTACAAATCTATGAGAATCACCGAAGAAGAATAATCGTTCAAATTCTAAATAATTGTCAGATAAAAAGAAGAAGAAAAATCATTGGTAAGACGAGCTTCGCTGCAATGACATTAATATGACAAAAGGATTTGAAATGAGTTAAGTTCGAAATATAATTTTTTCAACTTAACATAGATCATTCAAATTGAACAATAACTTGAATTGAAGTCACATGTGTAGCATATTCCCTTTGGTCATATTTTTTATGTATTTTCCTGAGATTGAATTAGAAATCAAGTCAATATTGTTGTGTTTATATTCCCAACTCCATTAAATTATTTAGCACCTAACACTTGGCATATTTTTCATCTATCCAGGGGGGATATATAACGTTTATCAATATATGACAAGCAAAAAAAATCCTACTAAAGTTTGGGCAAAGTCAATTACTTACGTAATTGCCACCCTCTAGTTTGTCTAAAATACCATTTCGCCCCCTTGTGTGAAAGCTACCGTGATCACCCCTATTAATCCTAAGTTGTTAACTAATCTATATACCAACTTAAAACATAATACTTCTTCTTATTCTCTGCCAACCAAGAAAAAACAAAAACAAAAAAACTAAACTAAAGGTAGATTTAAGTTGAACTGGTTCATAGTTGACTTAGTGTTTGACCCAAACAATCTAAGCTTGATGAAGTTGTTTATATTCAAAGTCAAGTTGACTTGAATCCAACCCTAAACATGAGCTTGCTTGTATTGTATTAATGGTTAGGTTTGAGGCTACATCTTTTGTGCAATTATATCACCCTTTAACGTCAATCTATTAACAAAATTAATGGAAAAATTGGGTCAATACCTATTTTATTCAAATTTGAGAAGTATCTTTTGCTTTCTTCATACGTAATCCAATCCACTCATATTTAACTTGAAATTTAAAGTGAGTTTGATTGAAAACGATATGATTCTTGCAAACTTGTTAATTTACTATAAACCATAACTAATCCTCAATTAAGAATTCAACCAAAGCGAAGTAGGACATGTATAAAAAAAGAAAATAAATTATATGATACAACAAGTTAAGCTTTCAATTAAAAATTTCATTGGTGATTTGACTATCATGGATTCAATAATGTGTTATTATGAGTTTTAAGAATTATTGGCTACTTAAAGTTTTAAATAACAACACATTGCCCCTTATAGAAATAACGTAAATAACCTTATTGCTAAGTTTTTTTTTTTTTGGAAAAATAAACAACAAATAGTCGATTAACTCAAAGAAAGAGGGGTTAATATTAATTTTTCATTCTTAAAGAAAATTATTTAATTGATAAAACTTTAGAGGGGTAATAGTTAATAACTTTTTTGTTATGTCAACGAACCTTAGGGGGTTAAGGGTCTTTTTGAATCTTCAAAACTGTATATTAGATCCCACCAACCATTTCCTGAAACAAACAAAAAATCAGTGGTCTACTTTGTTGGTGGACGGAAGAAACAAAGTCATAACCTAGAGGCTTTCTCCAAATTTCTAGTAACAAATTATAAATAATTCCAAAAGTCTAAGTATGCAGTTGAAAGAAGACTTAATCAACCATTTTTTCTCGGTAAAAAGAGAAAACTTAAATAAATTATTAGTCATCAATAATTAAAACTTTCTAAAGAATTCTTTTGAAGAAAATTTTTAATTATTATTTTATTCCAAGAGTACAATAAAGCTATAAAGGAGCTAAGCTTGAGTTTACGTTTTGACTGAAGTATAATATCAATTCATCTTTAAAAATTTAAAATATTATACTTATATCATAAAATCTTACTCATTAACTGTAAATATAAGGGTAAACAATAAATATATAAATTATAAGATTTAACTATAAATTTTTTATAAAACTCGAGTTAGTTGTTACTATCTTATAAGATTGGACTTGAATTGAGTTGGCTCAAATTCAAAAGTTAACTCGTTAAACCTGAGTCAACTTGATTTGACTCGCGAGCCAGGTAGATAATTCAGTTTGGCTTGAACATGGCTCAGTTTGAATTATGTTTGTTGAACCTTTGATGTTTTGATGATGACAAAAATATGTTAAAATAGCTAATGAATATTTGCATGAATGATTTCATGACAAAAGAAGGGAAAAGAGTTATATTTTTGCAAGTTATAGTCTCACATGACTGTGTGCCATTTTGGCACAACCATGTGTGACCATTTGACAACTCATGTGACCAAAACATGAGACTATACAGGAAACCGTGCTAGAATCTATAAATATTCTAAAATTTTTCAAGACCAACATGATCGTGCTCATATTCTCCACAACCGTGTGTGTACAAAACACGGAAGCAACACCACTAGTTTAATCGTGCTAGATGATCGTGTTGGTCAAAACACTCAAGTCAAACACACAATCGTGTCACACTTTGATACACGATCGTGCTATTGCTTGTTACAAAGAAGCATGGGTATTCCAGTAATGTGATAGTAAATGTGCTAAGTCAAAAAAGAATAGCCAAACACACGACCATGCATACTTTTGGCACACGCCCGTGAACATATGGTTTAGGAAGAACACATGACACTTAGTCATGTAATGCAGTTGTGCATGAAGTCAAAGACCACAGCCAACGCACGACCATGCAGAAAATAGTCTCATGGTCGTGTGCTATGAAATATGAAGAGCACTACCAAATGAGTCGTGCAGGGATGATTGTGTAGAGAAGTTCAAAGTCATACAACTCACATACAACCATACAAAATTGGCACACAACTATGTGCAAGTATAATAACTCTCATGTAAAGCTTGTGTGTTACCCGTGCACAGAAGTTGTGTGAGCTTATGAAATTTCAAGTAAAAATCTTGAAGACATGAAGCATGACCATGCTTTGTACATACACGATCGCGCATCATTGGTGGGCATGTTAAATTCAACCGTTGGGATTCTGCTCGAGGCCACAAATGTAGCAAGCACAACCATGTGCTTCACAAGCACGACCGTGCATTTGAAAATTTTATTACAGAACTAGCTTTTTCAACCAACCCAACGGATAAAAATTTATGGAAACGACTCTTTACTATTTCAAACAATGAATCAAGTATAAAAGGAGACCATTTTAAAGAGAAGAATGTGAGAAAAACGTATTGCACAACCAAGCCTTTTGCTCTTCTTATATTGCTCACAAAAATTTCTCTCAAGCTCACAAATATACTCATTTGAGAGAGTTGTACTTCATTGTGTGTTTTAACCTATTAGAGGCAATTTTACACTTCTCTTTTATTGATGAATCACTTGTAAAGAGGGCAGAATTCCCTTGTCAAAAAACTATTGTATCTTTGCTGATTGGAAGATTGTGGAACTTCAATTGGATTGTGATTGAAGAAGAGGACGTAGGGGGCTTGCGTTCAGAGCTCTGAACCTCTATAAAATCGATTAAGCACTCTCTAACTCTTCTCTCTTAAATTTGTGTTTCAGTTGAATTATTTTTATTGTGTGATTAATTTGATTTCATTGTTGGATACTCTGTGGTTAAAATTTAAATAATCCTATTTATTCCCCTTCTAAGATTATTACCCTAGCCATTAAGGTTTTTCAATGTTAAAGATTTATTAAAACGACGTTGTTTTGTCAGTATTAAATAAAACAATATTATTTTATTAATGAATCATAAAACTGAAATACGAATTCAAGCTAAAATCAAAGAAAATTATTTTTATTCGAATTACCCTTAATTTTGACTTGATGAACTCAAATCAAGTTATTTTTTATTGGAATCGAACTTGAGCTAAAATGTGTTCCAGATTAATTCAGTTTGAATTCACCTCTACTATTTCAAAGTCAAACTTGACTTAATATATATCTAATTAAATCAAATTCAAATTCAATACTATTAAATTTGACTAAGTTCTATTACAACCCTAAAACAAAGTCACAAAAATTGAATTTTGTTTCCTAACCAAAAAAGTCATTTAGTGGGGACCTTAATTTAAAGTTATGGGTTTCGTGGTATAATATCATCAATTTAGATGTGCAAAATTTGTAAGTAAAGAAAATCTTCACGATGCTCATCTTTGTGGAATCCAATGTTAGAAGTAGGGTTATATTCAATCTAGGTTAAATATAAATAAAATTCTATTTAAAAGATTTGAGATCAAATTCAAACTTAACTAAAAAATAATTTTATTTTGGATTTGATTTAAGTCAGTCTAAACTCAAATATTCAAATTAACTCAAATTCAATCATTTATTGTTGTTTTGTTTTTTTTTTTTTTTTTCTAAACAAAATTCTTTATGACAAAAATTAAAGCTAATTTTACGATATCGTTTATTAATATTTCTTTTCTCAAAATTTCATTTTAAACATTATATATAATATAATAAGAAAAAATAATTTAAAAATAAATGAAGTTGGTAGAGTTTTTACTCTTATATAAATAAGAATAAAGGATTATATTACTTTAATGTATTAAATTATTATTTTTTATTAAAAAAGATTAAATTTTTTATTAAAGTAAATGAACTTTTTTGTAATTTTTTATTGAATAGATTAAATTAATAAACTTTTTTTATTGAAAAGACTAAAATTTCAATTTCTTATTAAAATAATTAAATTTATTTTATTTTTTAATTAAAAATACTAAATAAATACAATTAAAATGGTTTCTTTTTGTTTTGTTTGCACATAAATTAATTTGATATTTTTAATATAAAAAAATGTTGGATTAGCCCTGCGATAAAAAAAAAAAAGTAAAAATTCAATATCTTTGATGAAAAAAACTTCATTCTTAAAAAAAAAAAATTATTAATAATTTGACAATTTTAAATACTATAATATTTGATAATAATAATATATCTAAAAAGAATAAAACTAAGGAGCACCTTAAAAAGGGGTAGTCACTTTTTCTCCTCTGCATGGTAGAGTTGGGTTGGTCAGTAAATGGATTTCACTTTTAATTGAATAGAGTTCATCCATAAATAAATTAATCTATTATGCACAAATAACCCCTAAATCATGTTACTCATCTAAAAATAAAGGGCTGGTTGGTGTGATAATTGGGTTGGCCCTCCTTATTGAATAAATAAAGTGTGTATTTTTAAGGTTTCAAAATTTGGGTAAGTGTGAAGTATAAAAGCTACGTGGTGTTAACACAAAGTCTATCTTGATGTAGTAAGTTTGATTTTTTTCCTTTTTAAATTAATCTAGGAATTTCGATAAGTGTGAATTTGGATTATTCTTTCATATTTATAAGAAGAAAATACATTCAATGAATTTAAGTATTTACAATTTAAAAATATAATTCTTAAAATTTATTCATATTTTAAGTAAATTAAAAACATAATAATCACAAATTTAATCTTAATGATAACTTTTGTTTGTGAACACAATCATACTTTCTTCTGAAATTATTTTTATTATCTTTAAATAAAAAACTTATTCGTGTCTTTTTTTTAAGTTTATTAAATATATTTAACAGTCAAATAAGTTTAACTTGACAATTAAACCGTGACTTGATACGATTTATTCGATTCAAATTTAAATCAAATTAATTTGATAATTAAAATGAGTTTGAACTCTGATCTAGACTAGATTAACCATTGATTCTTTGTCAATCTAGTGTAGGTTTTAAACACAATTGATAAGTTTTTAATAAAAGGATTTTATGTTAAATAGTCTATTTTAACACAAAAATTATAGTTTTAAAACATGGATTAGACTTACCAATATGCTTGATTCAATCAAAATCTTTAATCTAGGTTGATTAGTAGTTAAACCAGCAATTTTACAACAATTCATGAGTCAAATACATAATGTATAAAAATGTTTAAAAAATACTTTAAGTTATGTTTTTCTTTCTGATTCCTAATTATTTTATTGCTTTTTGATATTGCATACTTATCAGGATTTTCAATATAAGTATCTTGTGGTGCATTTATATATGTTTGGTGAAATATATGAATAATAACAATATAATTAACAAGAATAAACCACATTTTCCACTCAAGGGTTGGCTTAAAAACATTTTCATCCCTTAATAACAAAAATAACTCCTTCTCACCCAAAATAAACTCCGTTTATAAAAAAACTAACAATATATATGGGTAAATTAGTAATTTCACTATATAAATTTTTAAAAAAAATTTAAAAACAATGCTTTTATAGATAAAACCTAAATATTATAAACATGATAATTTATCTTATTTAACAGATTTGATAACTTGTATTCACACTATTGAAACCCTAACTGTCGTTGAATATCACCGTCACTATTATCGTCAATCAAGTCACGGTGCAAAAACAACCAACAATAATATGAATGTGTAATAGAGAGGTGAAATAGAGACTGGAAAGAGATTGAGTCATATGATAAAGAGAGATAATAACGTTGTTGATTTTTAAATTGAATAATCAGATGTTTCATTGGTGAGAAACGACAATATCATTACAAGCATGAGTTGGAAATTAAGATATTGACATGGGGAGTGAGTTTGAAAGTTAAATTAGTATCATTTTTTTTTTATTAAAGGGTAGAAAAATGCTTTTAGATTAAATCTTAGTGGGAGAATGTAATTTCCTCTATTTAAAATAATTGAGTGTAATATAATACATATTTATATAAATTAATTAATGAAAATAATCTATGTTTAAAGCACTCAAACAATACTAATTGACACTCAAATATTATACAAATACAACCAAAAATTATATATCATGTCAAAAAATGTTTAACTTTAAAATAAGTGATAAATATAAATACAATAAATAATGATTAAACACATAAAAATATGATTACGGTGTTAAACAGTAATTCTAATGTTTTTAATAATTATTTTTCACAAAAAATAAATCAAAATCTATGTCTTTTTAATATATAAAAAATTAATTAATATCATTTAAACACATACAAACACTATTTTAATTAACAACTATATGAATTTTTTGACCAAACCAAGAGTTGGTATAATTGAGGTCAAACCTGACACACACGATTTATTTTGCTGATAAGTAATTCTTACTATTTGTAGGGTCTTCATGAGTAGGTGAACTTGAACATCTACAATAATAATAAAAATATAGTCTTCATTTATTTTTTAGAAATCTTATTTTAATTGATATAATATTTTGTGTTTAATTATTATATTACAAAACACTTTTCCCTTGAAATATTTTAAAATACAAGTTAGTTATTTTGGTTATGTCAATATGCTGACATCAAACTTATAATACAATTTTTTCTTAGAAAAAAATGAATAAATAATTTTTAAATAAAATAAAATTATAAAAAGTTGAAATTAAATTAAAATAAAATTTAAGGGGTCAATTGAAATAATAAATATAAGGATCAATAAAAATTCTAAGAATTAAGTTAATATTATATATATTAAACTTAAAAAATGTTCAATGTCAAGGGAGTTAGTTGACCTTTGCTTCAAGGTTTTACCCTTAACAGATGATGTGTTTTTATATGAATAATAACTTATAATTTATATATAAATTAATATTCATTATAAACATAAATAACATTAATTTTAAAAAACATTTTGTTCGGATAATTTTTCATGATAATTTTACTATTTTTATTACTTTATTTAATTTATTTCTGATTTTTACAACTATCTTTACTATTAAAATATTAATAAATAATATTAGTTTTACTATAAATTAATCATAATTGTTAAATTTTACAAAAATTATTTTTATTTAAAATAATAAATAATATAAAAATAAATTTTAAAAAATATATATTAACAATAGGATGATAATTTGAAAAAAAAAAATAATATACATCAATTTTATCCCATATTAATCTTATCAGAACCCCAAATGCATTAGTATTTTAGAGAATATTTGTTTATCGGCGAAAGAACTTAGTCCCGCGCAAGGTTTTCTGAAACGCCCAAATCCCACCTTTAATTTTTTATAAACCTAAATAGGCATCCCTTGACCATTTTTCATTCACTTCTTTTAATATTTTTGATAAAATAACTAAATTACCCTCGTTAAAAAAATTAAATATTATAAAAATATAAAAATTTCAAAAAAAAATTTAAAAAACTATTAGAAATATAAAAAATTAAAAATAACTGTCAAAGGTGACGATAACCTCCAATAATTGAACTAAGAGGCCAGAAACGATCTCTTAGTTCATGAAGTTGTCAGATTTGATCATTTTTATTATCAATCATGGCTATAAACGATTGATGAGGTCAAAACTATCATTTTCGATTGTTCCTGATTATGGTTGATAGTAAAAACAGATCATGAGGCTATTTTCAACTTCATAATTCTATTATTAGCTACCATTTCCATTGGCATATTGTCGACGATAGTAGTTGTTTTTTTATTTTTTTAAATCTTTAAATATTTTTATAATTTAATATTTTAATAATATTTATTTATTATTTTATTATATTTAAAATTTTGTTTTATTATAGAATAAAAATATATTTCTAATCGTTAATATTTAATCATCAGCTGTTAAATTTAATTATTAATTTTAAGTAATGAATAGTTAATATTTTAATAGATTTAGATACTCGGGTAGCTGTCTATAATGCATCGTCTTTTGTTTGGTGGAGGTGCAGTTATGCGCACCATCAACTGGTATGAGTGACATATCTGAATATGTCAAAGCAATACCGAAGCAAGCATGTGATGTTTACAGGGAATATATGCTATGGGCATTAGTGTCTTTTTGGATGTACCTTTAGAAGCGTTGGCACACACTACAAAAGAAAGGGTTTTTAGCGGCATTTACCTAAATGCCGCAAAAAGATATCGTTTTAACGGCATTTTAATAAAACGCCATTGTAGATGACTTTTACCGGAGTTTTTAAAAACGCCGGTAAAAGTTATTTAAAAACGCCGGTAAAAGTCCTTTTAAATCTAGCGCGCGATTTTCTTTTCTTCCTTCTCCCATTTCCTCTCCCACCGCTGCGCGCTGTTTTCTCCCGCGCGCTGTGGCTGCTGTGTTCACCGGTTCCAGGCGTGTTTTCGACGGTTTTTGGCCATTTCTTCCTCCTTCGGTGACGGTATTCTTCTCTTCTTCAGCTTGCAGCCCTCATTTGGAGACGAAACTGTAAGTTTTTTATTTTATTTATTTATTTGTTATTTATTAAAGTTTAACGTTTTGTTACTGAATTTGAAGCAAATGTTTGAAATCCAACCGATTGGAGGGTTGGTTTGTTTGTGGTTTTGATTGAAAGTGTTTGATTGAATCAATTTAACCAAATAATTCTGTGTTATGTGGCATTTTTTTGTTCAATTAAAATATTGTAAAATTACAAAGAGTATTCAAATGTAGCACAAAATAATTACTTATTTATGACCTAAAAGATCTGAATGAATTGAATCACGTTTCATGGCGGATAAATACAATAAATATTATATGTAATTACCCACTTCTTTCTATGATAATATTTTTACGTGATTTGGCCAGCCAAATGACTCGGCCGGCTCTTAATTTTCAAGTGTAAGTTGAATGCCAACAAGTTACAAATTAGTCAAGTAAACTCGGGAAATAATATAAACAAGAAATGGCAGGCTGGCCTCTATTGACTATTCATAATCCTTCGTGATCCTTGGATGTTCTTGTTGATAGAGCTCATGGATTCAAGGCTACAAAACAGGAACTTAATTAATAATTACTTGACTAAATAATGAATTAAATTATTCATTAAACACCAACTAATCTGAAACAGACAAAAATTTTCTAGGAAACTTGAAATTCTTTGTTTTTGGTCAGGGCTGATTGGTTGGACTTATATATTCAAATAAGGCAGAAATGTGAAGCATTAAATCAGTTCAACATATATGAATATGTAGTTTAAATTTGGATCTATCATAATTTTTTTTCTATTAGATAGATTGAATTTTGAGATTTTTTTATTGAATGAATCAAACTTTTAGATTTTTTTAATAAAAAAGTGACTCAATTTTTAGTATTTTTTGTTCAAGGATTCTGTTTTATTTTGAAAGTAAATTGATTAGTTTAGTACTTAAATACAAAATAGTAAAAGTTTAATCCCTTTTAATAAAAGATTCTAAAATTTTGATTTTTTCAATGGGAAATTTTGAAAAATTAATCTTTTTAACAAGAAAAAAAATAGAGTTTGGTTTTTTCAATAGAGAAAATATGATAATTCGATATCTACAGATTTTGTTATCTAATTTAAGTTATGTTTAATTTTAGTTTTGACTTAATTATCTTCAATAAACAAACAACTAGGAAGTAGCTAGTATTTGCATTTTTATACATAAAAAATTCTCTTAATTGTAAAAAAATTTCATCAAATAAGATTCAGAAAATATAAAATTATCATAATATTCGATTAAAAAACAACATTATGTGTACTTTCAATGAATATCTATTGATATTTAAATTAATATGTATTATTAATGTACATAATTTTATTAAAAAACATACCCATTAATAAAGTCGTAATTTTACAACCAAAAAACAAACAATTAGGAAGTAGCTAGCCCCTCGCTTAATTAGGAACCAATTGTCGTCCCCTTTTGCATCATGAATTAGGCAATGCGTACACAAGGGTAAACATATCATTTGCATTCCTCGGACATAATATTATTTATGATCATTTCCAGCAGGAACCTTTTTTAACACCGTTTGACTTCTCTGCAGGCTTTCAAGCTCTTATCAACTCTATGGGAAGAGAGGTCTACAGTGTATAGGAATGCCAATGCTTGGGTCTGCTTGGAAAGTAAGTAATTTCGTTGGTACAGATCGATTTTTACTTGTTATATTTTCTTCTCTTTTGTGTTGAGAGATCTTTTCTTTTTTGATGCTTTTGCTTGTGAAAATTTTGTGTGTATTTTTGCTATGATGAAGATATTGTGCCAAACTTGGTCACAGAGATGTATCCGCTCTCACACCAGCTACCAGTGCAATCGAGATATCTCTTTCTTTGTTACTCGCTTGCTCTTTTTACACGTAGACAAATGAACACATGCATAAATTTAGCAATTAGTTGGTTGAGAATATGTCTATCTTAAAGGATTTATATCTTGTCAGGCACTTAAACAAATTGAACGTTTCCTGAAGGACAAAGGCGATTGTCGATCCCATATAATCTAATAAGATACTCTCATATATTGATGATCAATGTTCACAGATAGTATGTCATCTATGAATTAGAAAACCAAAAATGTGACTGACGGTTTTAAAGCTTCTTGGAGCACCAAGATTCTAGTTCCATGGAGCACAAGGTTTTGCTTCTCTTCAACCCTAATAAAGTAAGCTGTATTTAGTTTTATCTGTGAAGTGTAGGACTGATGTGTATTTTATTTGATTTATTTATGTTAATAATGAGCCATGGAATTCACCCTTCCTTGACCATCATCAATCAAGCGAGCCATGAAACTCTACCTACCACTTCTACCTAAATTGTATTCATTGTATTGTTTAACATATTAAATTATAATTTATTTATGTTAACAATTTAATTAAGAATAAAGGATTATATCACTTTAACGTATTAAATTATAATTTTTTTGTTAAAAAGATCAAATATTTTTTTATTAAAATGATTAAACTCTCATAATTTATTATTGAATAGATTAAATTTTATAATTTTTTTATATAGAACAGAATAAAATTTCAAATTTTTTTATTAAAATAATTAAACTTATGTTATTTTTTAATTAAAAATACTAAATAAATACAATTAAAATGGTTTCTTTTTGTTTTTTTTGCAAAGAAATTAATTTGATATTTTTAATATAAAATAAATGTTAGATTAGTCCTTCAATAAAAGAAACTAAAATTTTAATATATTTGGTAAAAAAAACTTTAATCTTGAAAAAGAATATCTTAATAATTCAACAATTTTAAAAGCTGTAATATTTGATAATATTAATAATATTTAAAAATAATAAAACTAAGTGATCACCTCAAAATTATGTTTTTCTTTCTGCTTCTTAATTATTTCGTCACTTTTTGATATCATATATTTATCAGGATTTAACTTGGTGAAATATATCAATAATCACAATATAATAAAAAACGAATAAATTACATTCCACTCAAGGATTGACTTAAAAAACATTTTCTTCCCTTAATGATAAAAATAACATTTTTTCACCCAAAATAAAATTCATTTATAAAACACTAATTAGATAAAGACAAATTAGTAATTTCATCGTACATACATTTTAAAAAAATTTTAAAAAAATAATATTTTTATAAATAAGACCTAAACATTATCAATATGACAATTTATCATATTTAATAGGTTTAAAAGTTTGTATCTACATTATTGAAGTCTTAGCTGTCATTGAATCTTATTATCACCATTATTGTCATTCAAGTCATGACGCAGAAGTAATTGAGAATGACATGAATATGAGATAGAGAGGTGCAATAGAGATTGGAAAGAGATTGAGTTATATCATGAAGGGAGATAATAAAATGACGTTGTTAGTTTAAAAAATCATTGATTCGATAATTATATATGACCAGAAGTATAATAAAGACTAAACAGAGATCGAGAATGAAATGAGTTTTTGTTAATATGTGTTTCAAATAGCACAATTTATTTTAAAAATCATTGATTCAATGATTATATGTAACGCATGTATCATACGTAATTGGATACATGGGAATTTTCGGTTACCAAAAAAAAAAAAAAATAATGCTACACAATCATCTATACATGATAAGAGTAAATTAATTTATTTAAAAATGAATTTTACTCATGAAACAGTGAATCCCACCCACAACCCAAAAACGTCAATTAGCATTATTCGTAAATTAATATCCCTAAGAAAATACAAGTAGCAGTCAATGCACGGACTCGGTTATATAGTCAATTACGCAATTACATGATAATTGGTCAGAAAGACAGGGCAATATCCTCGAAACAGATAAAGCAAAAAGGACAAAGGTGGGCATCTTCCCAGTAAAGAGACAAGGTGAACCGATACAGCTCAATTATGCACAGACTAGTAAAATGACTATTTTGACCCTGTTATGAAAGAATGTAAGCCCCTGTGTTTATTGCCCCTCCATTCAATTATTGCCCCTGTATTAATAAGACAAAAAAAAGAATAACAGCGCAATTTCCAGGAAAGAGATGAAAGTGGACCTGTACAGCAAGCAAAGACATAGACATTGTGGAATGCAATTCAATTTCTCAATGAGGTGATGTTTTAGTTTAGCCCCTTTTGTTAATGCCAACTACCTCTCATCGCTTTCAGTTAATGGCTTCCTCTTCTTCTTCTTCATCCATTACTCCTAAACTAGAGTATGAGGTTTTCCTTAGTTTCCATGGTCTGGACACCCGGAAAAAGATTACCAGCCATCTATATGAAGCCTTTTGTCAGAAAAAGATCAGAACTTTCATTGATGATAACCTTATCAGAGGAGAAGCGATTTCTGAATCTCTTTTGAAAGCAATTAAACATTCAAAGATCTCGGTTATCATTTTCTCCAAAGGGTATGCTTCCTCGAGATGGTGTCTCATCGAGCTTGAAGAGATAATTAAATGTAAGAACGAGTATGGTCAGACTGTAATCCCGATCTTCTCTGAGGTAGATCCATCAGATGTCAGGCATCAAACTGGGGATTTCGGGAAAGCATTTTCTGAACTTGAAAAGCGTTTTATGGATGATTCAGAGATGTTGCAGAGATGGAGAACTGCTTTGAGGGTTGCAGCCAACCTATCTGGTTTTGATTCAAAGAACCACAGGTAACTGTAAATTTATTTATCAATGTCTTTTACGTAATAATCTTACTTTCAGCAATTTCTTTTTTTTTTCCTTTTTCAAATTTATTACAAAGTATTTCAAAGCACGATCATTTGGAACAAAATAGATACTTAAAATAAGGCCTTGTAGAAATATTTTTCTTTAATCTTTCAATAGACAATACTTACTCTTTATCTCACTGTAACTACATTGATATAAATTTTTTTTATTGGATGATTGCCAATTGCTGTCCAAATTCGATGTCATTTAAAGATAATTACATATTGATTCATTTTTCGAATAGATAAGTTTTGTAAGTGTTTACAATATGGAAAGTAATGATCAATTATATTTGAATACAAAATTTTTGTCAGTATTGAACTTTTTTCGAATCAGATAGAATTTGCCTTCATGTCATGACACAGTTCTTCGTTATCCCAATCTTACTATATAAAATTTTTTATTCAATTGACAGTTAAAAGAAAATATAAAAGAATTAAAGTTATGTTACATTTCTTTATTTCATCTTTGGTCATTTAATTTTAGTATCATTTAATTTATTCATTTTTTACTTTCAGGAGTGAGGCATCACTTGTAAAGAATATTGTGGATGATATCTTGAAAAGATTCTCTTATGACTCCACAACAATTCAGACCGAGAACCTAGTCGGACTAGATTCATCGATTGAGGAGATTGAATATTTATTATGTACAAAGGGTGTTCACAATGTAGCAATTTGGGGCATTGGGGGTATCGGTAAAACTACTCTTGCTAAAGCTATATTCAACAAAATCTTTAGACTATTTGAAGCTTCTTATTTCATTGAAAATATTAGAGAACAATCAAAGAAAAGCGGGGGACTAAATGACATACGCCAAAAACTCAGTCAAACACTTTTAGGGGATTTACATCCTAATAGTGGATTCATCTTCTCAAGACAAAGACTTAGCTGCAAGAAAGTTTTGATTGTGTTTGATGATGTGACTACAAATTTAAAACAAAAGGAATTTTTAACGGAAATTTTTAGGTGCTTGGATTCAGAAAGCCGAATCATCATAACGACAAGAGATAAACGTGTGCTAACAAATTGCGGAGTGCATCATCACATACACGAGATGAAAGAGTTATATTTTCATGAGGCTCTTCAAGTGTTTAAGCTACATGCCTTTAAAGAAGAGAGTCCAACAGAAGATTACATTGAGTTATCAAAAGGAATAGTAGAACGTTGTAAAGGTCTTCCACTGGCTCTTAAAGTTTTAGGTGACCATTTGTGCAAGAGGACAAAGAGAGAATGGGAAAGTGCACTAAAAAACTTGAAAATCAATGGTTGTGAGGATATCCATGAGGTATTAAAAATAAGTTATGATGGATTAAAACATGAAGAGAAGGTCGTATTTTTGGATATTGCATGTTTCTTTAAAGGTTATCGAAGAGATTTTATAGAAGCGATCTCAAATGCTGATGACTTCGACTCTCATATTTGTATAAGTGTTCTCATTGAAAGGTCTCTTCTTATAACTAAATCATTTGGCACCCTAGAAATGCATGATTTACTTCAAGAAATGGGTAAAAAAATTGTTCAACAAGAATCAATCCATAATCTTGGTAAACGAAGTCGTTTGTGGAATCACGAGGACATCGTTAAAGTATTGAAGAATAATGAGGTAAGAGCCAAAATACTAATTTTTTAGTTCTACTTTATACATGAGAAAGTTGAAAAGATAATATACATGTTATTTGAAATTAAAATACTTATGAATTGATGTATTTTGAAAATGACTTTTGATCACTTTGCTCCTTATTATCAGGGAACTAGAACAATTCGAAGCATACACTTTGATATGTCTAAAGCATCAGAGTTGCCTTTAAATCCTAAAGCTTTCGACAACATGCAACACCTAAGATTCTTGGAATTTTATGGGTCTAAGCATGGAAAGAAGGTGCATGAATCTGATTCCTCTGCATGGGGCTTAATCTCAAGATTTTGGAAAGAAAATAGCCCCATCTCAAGATTCTGGAAAAAAAATAGCCCCGGGGGTGAAAAGAAGGTGCATGGCTTTGAGGTCCTTAAATATGATTTCTCTGAGCTAAGGTACTTTTGCTGGGATGGATATCCTGCCAAATCATTGCCACCAAATTTTAATCCAAAGAACCTTGTTGCACTTCGGATGCCTAATAGCAAAGTTAAAGAACTTTGGACTGGTAACCAGGTATTTGTTAACTTACATATTGCTATTTATTTGCTTTAAATTGTAAATATATGCATGTTATGTATGCTGTTTTAATTCTTTTTTTTTTTAATACAGGAACTTGTTAATTTGAAACATATTGACCTCAGCGAGTCTAAGCATCTACATAGAATGCCAGATTTTTCCCTCGTGCCAAATCTTGAGAGCTTGATTCTAGAAGGTTGTACAAATTTGCTTCACGATTTCTCATCAATCCAAAATCTCCATAAACTTGTTACCCTGAATCTAAAAGGCTGCGACAGCATTGGTAATCTTCCAATTAGTGATCATTGCAAATCACTTCGAGAAATTAATCTCTCCTATTGCTCAAATCTCAAAACAATTTCATATCTCCCCTGTACAGTTGAAGTGCTACATCTATATGGAACTGCGATAAAAGAATTGATATCAATAGAGCATCTATCTAGACTAGAAACATTGACACTTGGCGATTGTTTAAGGCTTGAGAGATTACCAGAGAGTGTTCGTGAGTTAAAATCTCTTAAATGTTTTGTTCTCTGGGGTTTTTCCAAACTTGACAGATGGCCGAATGACCTGGAAAATTTAACAACTTTAGAGACACTTCACCTGATGGATATGGAATTGCCAACGTCAGTAATAAATTTGATCAACCTTAAAACGTTACTTTTGAGCAGATGTAAGATGTAGAAGCAATCGAGTATCCCTTTCTTCCATTTATCGATTTTCCAAAAATTGAAATTCCTAAGACTGGAGGATTGTAATATTGAAGAGTTACGCGACAATATTGGCCAATTACAATCACTTCGCGTTTTAATTATTAGCCAAAACAATTTTGAGAGCCTACCAGTGAGCATCAAAAACCTCTCTGAGTTGTTTTGGCTTGATGTCGGTAATTGCAAGAGGCTTAAATCCTTACCGGAGGTTCCACCCAAGACATGCACAATAAGGGCACACAATTGCATCTCACTTGAATCATTATCAGTTTTACCATCTTCTTGGTCTAATTGGGGGGGTGTTTCTAGAAAATTCAATTGTCGTAATTGTAGCAAACTACAATTAGACATGGAAAAGGAGTCCTTGAAGATTGAAACAACAATACATGAGATGCATCTCTTGGAAGTAAGTTCATCACTTTTACTTTCTTTGTTTTATTAAAGAAATAAGATATAAAAAAGATTATTCTTTTTATAACAGAGGTTTTCTTTAGATTTGTTTGGAAAGTTATATCTCGTTTTTTGTAAATATCATATTATTTAATTTCACTTTAAAGGAATTACTGTAATTATCAATTATATAAACATGATAGTTAATTTTTTAACAAAGTACTAGGTTGTCTTACATGATAACAGCTGCTTGAATGCTATGTGTGTCCGTGTGTGTGTGTAAAGATAATACCCTGAGTCTAAACTAGATAATTTTAATATCAAATAAATATAAACAAAATTGGTGGTCAACTATCTTCTTCAAACTTTAACCTTTGGAATCTATAAATAATATATGATTTGGATTAGCAAAATTAGTTATTTTTCTGTTAAAGTCAATACAATTTTAAAAGAAACATTGTTCTTACAATTTCGAAGAGAAATTGTAACAATTAAGAAGGTTAAAAGTTGATGACTTGTTTGATGCAGGCATATGATGGAGAGAGGGTTATGATATTTTACCCTGGAAGTGACATTCCAAATTGGTTTACCATTCAAAGCACTGATGATTTTATAGAGTTTCCTCTCAATTATAAGACAATTGGTTATGTTTTGTGTGCTGTTGTATCATTACAAAACTGCCAAGAATTTATGTTTTTCCAGATTGGATTTTCCTTTGTTCTTGGCGGAGAGCTTGTTCTCGATGGCCATTTTATTGAAGGTTCTTTAGAAGAAATAGGGGTCCTTCAATCAGATCATGTACTGTTGGGATTTGGTAACACATCAACGCTCGATTACTTGCATTGCCTCAATTTGATTATCAAGAGTCGCATTGAGTTATGGTTGCAAAATGGGAATGATCGGATTTTAGCCAAGGTGAAAAAATATGGAGTGAGATTGTTGTTGTGTGACAAAGATGATGATAGGAGAAGAGAAGCAAGAAGATGTAGCAGATTCGTGGTTGTTAGACCCTAAAAAAATATGATCACTTTATTCTTTTCTTCTACGTAGTAAGTGAACTCATATATTTAATTTAATTTATTTCTTTTGTTAATTTTTAACTTGTTAAATCTTTTTTTCAATTCTTTTCAGTGATTTCTCTTGTTTAATTAACTTTTTTTATCTATAATAATAGAAATTTTATTATTTTGACGTTTTACATGCTAAGACTTTTTGTAATTTATCGATTTAATTGTGCAAATAGCATAAGTCTATGTTGTTATTGTTATAATCATTATGATTGATGGAAATATTCATTGTATTTTATAGTGCAATGCATGTGTTTACCAGATTAAAATCTGTTGACAGAAAATGTGATATAAATACAAAATTCAGAGGTTATGTCCGCATTTCTAGGGTTTCTTGTTTGCCTAATCTTCATTATATTCCTAGTCTTGGAACTTTGTCTATGGTACTCTTTATATAGTTTATGTGGCTTTCTGAATAATAGTTTAATGGTTTCAAGGTGAAGCTTACTTTATGTTGCCTTCTGAACCACTTCGGCTAACTTTCTGCACTTTACATTCATACTCTACGCCCTGTACTTGTCTATTCCACAATGTTGAAGTGTCTGTTTTTTTAATGCAATTCAGTGTGCTTTCAGGTTGGCTTCATCTCACGCACGGAAGCTGATGATGGGCTGACAACTTGGCATGTGAATGGACACAAATTCCCTTAACTGTCATCTTGATGTTCTCTGGATTTTCTTGCCTGGAATTGGATTGTGTTACCAACTACTAATAAATAATTATGTGTTATGTGGATTTTCAATGCAAACTCTTAAATTTTTTGTTTTGAAGCTCTTATATTATGGTGTGCTTTAGATTACAAGTGATCATTTTTCTAATTTAACTGCATGAAAACTCAAAACTTTCAATACTCCATTGAAGATTTGTTTGAATAATAATTTAATCTTTAGTCATTTTTTATTTATAGATATTTCTTATCAAGAAGACTGATCTCTTTAAGCTTTTTTGTATCAATTTATTATTTTTACTGATAATATTCTTTATTTTTTTGGTTGATTTTTCTCAATTCTTCAATGGTTAAAAGCTACTAATAATGTTAAAGTTTGTCTTAGAAATGCTCGAAGATAGTTTAATTTTGCTATAAGTTTTAGTTTATCTACTCTTATATTTAATACCAATTTTGATATCAAAATATGAGTGATTGAGCGTTTTTTTTTTATCTTTAATTCAAAATCATATGTTGATGACACTTAATCATTATATGTCTATATTCTCTCAAAAATAGTGATGAATGATGATGAAGATGGTTAATTTTGCTTGATGAAGTTTAATCATTTTACTGTGCTTAGAATTATGATATCACGATACCTGTTAATGCTACTTTTAACGTAAATCTTTTTAACAACATTACCAAATCCATGATTGAAACAAGTAAAATGAACAGATTTGTAAAAGCTATATTCCAATTAAATCATGCAAAGACATCATTCAAGTGTTTGTTGCATGTAAGAAATGTTACCATAAGTAATCTTTATGGCTTTTACAATGTGATATTCAAATTTTATAAATGCTAATGAATGAATAACATTAGAAAATACTAACTAAGCATTGAGGTGAATCACCATCCAAGCTCTTGACTACAAAATGGCTTGCTTACACATCAGGCTTGTCTCTTGGTCTATCCGTCTAGTCTTATCACAAAAACTAAACTTCACAAAAAGATTTCATAAAGAAATTTGTTGATAGATTTTAACAAGAAATTTGCTGATAGATATTGATATTCCTCTGTCACACTTTTTTGATTATTTGAACAACATCTTCATCCTCGAGCTCATGTTCCTGGTAAGAATAAAACACCAAATATAGAATTCAATCAGCAAAGTGAAGGAACATGGACTCTAAAAGAACTAAAACAATTATAATACAAATAAGAAATTGAATGCTTGAATATCAAGTTTTAGAATCAAAGCTTGCAAACTCTCTGGGGCTTGTGTTTTGTAGCATCCTAGGTTAGAAAAGCCCTTAGGGGTAGAGTTTTGGGGTTAGAAATATAATTCAGGAATAGTTTGGGAGTCTAGAAGAATTCAGGGGTGAGTTGGTAGTTTTCTAGAGCTGTGTGACCTTCGTATGATGCCTTTAGGGAGGTTTTAATCATGCGAAGCGTGAGAAATGAATTTCCTTCATTTTCCCTTGGTGCACTCCCGTGCATCATGCCTGCACGCCCGTACAGGTGGGTAGAAAAGGAGAGAGACGAGAGAGTTATTGCATTCTCACCCATTTTCAGCCAAGCTTTCTTCTCCATTTCAGCAGCTCCCAGCCCTACACGTGAGATTCAACTTCTAGTGGCTCCCAATCCAGTTAGAGATCAGAGAGAATAGCTTGAGTTAGAAATCTCCAGCAGCCATGTCAAGAGGTAAGTACTTCTTACTTCTTCAGTGTATTCCCAACTTGTTTGATGATTGTCTAATGATGTTTGGAGATGTGTGTTTGCATTTCCAGCATGTTTGGTTGATTTTATGTGCTGAAATATGATGATTTAGATGCTTATTTTCCACCCAAGAACATGCATGCTTTGCTCGTGTGTGTGTAGTGAGAGAAATGTTGATTTGCCATGGTGGATTCAGTAGTATTGGATGAATGTTGAAATTGATGATGGATATGTGTATATTGAAGTGCCATTTATGCGTGTTTCAGTTTAATTTGAGTTTGGATGTGATTTGGGGTGGATTCTGGCATTTCCAGGTGAGGTCTGCTGCTGCAAAACCAGGTGCACACCTGTGCGTCCGCAGACGCATGCTCGTGTGCCTGTGTTTTTGCGAGCGCCCGTGTGCACAAAGGGCACACGGCCTGGAACGTAGAGCACACGACCGTGTGTCCACTTTGTGCATGTAATGGCCAGTTTTTTCAGTAGCTTGCATGGCCAGACACACGGGACCGTGCGCCTGTGCTCAACACGGCTGTGTGTGCGCAAGCACGCCCGTGCGTCTTCTCTGCACGCCCGTGCATTCAGTAAATTTTCCCAGAAAAGGCAGAAAATGATTTATAAAGGTTTGGTAATCCATCCAAGGGCTAATAATCATTAGATAATCAAGAATTCAGATAATAAATGTAGCATATACATTCATAGCATAGCATATAGCCTGAAAGAGGATCCAGGGATCCAAATTCAGTAGTTTCAGCATTTAGAACACAATGTATGGGTTACAGTTTTGGGTGAACTCGAGGGGGCATCTATAGGACCCAGCTTTCTGACACCAGTCAGACTGCTCAGCACAGTTTTCAGCTTTCTAGCCTGTAGCTAGAATGTTCAGCCTACTTGGCCAGGATGTCGAATCCTTGTGTTCATCAGTCTGATTAGCACAGTAGGTACCTTCGGGTACATATAGAGCTTCGCATGCATGCATATTCAGATTTCAGTCATCATGACATGTCATCCATTTCAGCATATAATTAATAATCAGAAACAGACAATCAAAACATCAGATTCAGCACCAGCAAGTGATTAGATGCATGAATAGGGCCGAGGCCAGGTACGTTTTGTTTGTTTGTTGCTTGCTTAGGTCGAGGAAAGTAAGGAAAGCTTACTGGGTGATCTTTATCACTCATCCCTTTCCTTCTTCCTTCCGTTTCAGGTCAGTTCGCTGCTGGCGAGGAGCGGGTGGATTGAGGCTTACGAGAGGGGACCCTACACATAGTTTCAGTTGTATTTTCTTTCAGTTTTGGACCTGATGGGTCTTGTATGTATTTTGTACATTCTCAGATGTAAAGAATACTATATAGAAACGCCATTATGGGCTCATTGTATGAAAAGCCATTATGGGCTCATTGTATATTTGTTTCAGTTTTAGCTTCCGCTAATGTAATCAGTAGCAGTAG
>JAJEJH010001546.1:0-22892 GCA_026122585.1 Anacardium occidentale
CTTATTAATTATTTGATTTTATTTTTAGATTTATTTTTTATTCATATTCGATAGTTTAGATAAAGTTAGAGGTAGTAACATCTTAGTACTTGCTTACGTAATCTTGTGGATACGACAACCCTATATACTTTCCTTATTACTTTGAACTAGTACACTTGTTAGAAAGTTAGGGTTTAAACTTTAACGCATCAGTAAATTCAAGTTTTTGTGACCACTTAGACTTGTAACCACAAACTAGACAAATTTAGGGTTGTTTTCTCATAATAAATAAGGTCGTTGTCTCAATATAGGGCCTAAACTCCTATCACGCACATGTTCACACGCGTCTAAAGATGTTCCATGTTCCAACACATGCTTTAAAATCCTATTATGCCCTCCTTACTACATCTCAAATTCTCTCGATTGTTTCCATGCATTAGTGCGTGTTATAATAAATTTTTTGCCATATCATAACAATACAAACTTATCACCTTTGTTTAGTCATCCTAATATGATCAAGAGAAGTGTGTGAATAGGGTTTTTTCACTCAAATGTATATGCCAATAGTTGATGTAAAAGATAGACAACTCCTAGGCCGAATAGGCATTCGGGCAGAAGTCTGGATTTCTATCAAGGGTGAAAAGCGACATTAGTGCTTTTTGTGTGAAAAGAGTAGTGAATGCAAAAGAAAAACCTTTAACTATAAAACACAATTAAATGAATCACATCAAAATCAACTTTTTACATTATCCTCAATAGAGTTACTAGAGATGTGACAGGTTTTTTGTCATATCATGTTATGACGAATTTGTCACTGTTATTTAGTCATCCCAACATGACCAAGAGGAGCATGTGAATAAGTTTTTAGCCCATCATAAAGTGATTAGGAGTCACCACCCAAGTTTTACTTAGGAAATTTGGATAAAGATTGATAACTCATGAATCTTTTATAAAACACCCAAACCATTATTGCTTACTCAATAGATAAGTTCAAAAAGTGGGTTTTCTCAAGCCTCTATATTGTTTTTAAAATTCCACTACATAGTTGCCCTTCTCGTGATCCTGAGAAACCTAAAAACAAGACCATGTGCTTAAAAAAAGCTTAATCATGTGTCAAGGAAAAATCCACATCTTTACTTTTAATTTGATATGAATAGATTTGACAAGTCTAACATGACAATGCCTGAACATTATATCCATCAAGATAATAATCCTATACCTTTAAGAGTATAGTCAACTTCTATTATGTATAACCTATAAGCTTTCTACTAAATGGATTGTATCTAGATTCAGGTCAAATTTTGACATAGACCAAGAGCGGCTTCTAACAAGGCATTATGATCATTTGATTGGTAGAGTGTCAGCAAACATCTCTAAGCTTGAGCAACCTAATGGTTAATGTACAATATAATCCCTTTGTCATGTTGTGTCTCTTGAGGTTGAGACATAGATTCTTGTCTATCTTAATTACTCCTCATATATCCAAATATATGCTAAAACCAAGATTAGATTCAGCTATAATAGAATCTCGTTATGGGCATAGACTTATTGGTTATGGACATTATTCAAGAGACACAACTTTTGTGCTCGAGAATGATAAATCCTTTGTTGGTCCACCATAATCTTTGTACTAATCATGATACAGTCAGTCGTTTACTTTTATAACACCTTAGTTATGATAGTGTGTTTGATGATGTTGAATGGTATCATTTCTAACATAAGATGGTCTAACGATCTCAAGTCAAAGAACTACATGCATCTATAAAGTTAAGAAGATGTTATTATAGACATAAGAATCACCATTTATATGAAATCTTTTTAATGAGTTTGTCCAATAAACATGACCACCAAATTATGCATCCATATGTTAAACTAGACAATAAGCAACAAACCTTGATATATACAAAATATAGTTACGTTTTGGTGTGATTGCTCAACACGATGATAATCTATATACCATCATTTGTGCCCTATGTCATAGTGATGTTAAGATTACAAACGGTTTTAGTACGACCATCAATGAGTTCGTAGGAAAAGCATGAATAGTCAACTGATTCTCTTATTTCAGTTTTACCATATTAAGCACATGTTATATGTATCAAATAACATACAACTAAAATACCTCATTTGATGATAAATCAAATAATGTATTTAAAAAAAATATACAATTAATAGAACAAATAAGGTTTTTACCCTAACATTTTGAATTTTGATTTTAGCGTTTAATTTGATCAACTAAGAATCCTATATTAATTGGCTCAATCCCTAATTTATAAACCCTAATTTCAATATAAACCCAAATTTCAAACCTTAATTTAGAAATATCAAACCCTAACTTCAAATTCTGTAATCCTAATTTTTGTTATGAATTTTCAAATCCTATAATTTATCACGTCTTGCTTCGATACCATATGTAAGATTTGATTTACATGAACTTAAAACAAAATAAACCAATCCATTACATGAACTTAAAACAAAATAAACCAATCCATATTAATTATATAATAATGAATTAATTTTTTTAGGAATATAAGAATACTTGGAATGCCTTGTAATCTAAATTTATAAAGTTGTCAAAGTTACCTATAATAAAATAACTGGTCCTTTGCCTTTGAAACCTTCATGTTTATAATATTCAATGGGTAAAGCTATATTGTATAGATTTTAGGGAAGAGGCCAAGCCAATATATAGTAGTTTAGGGATCACTATCAGAGATCCAAAAACCTTAAGAACTATAATGATGTTGTCTACTCAAATCATAAACTTTTAACCGTATTGGACTTGTATTTATTAATCACTTTATCTAATCTACAAATTGGCATGGACTATTCAATTACTTGATTTATTAAGACAAAATTATAAATAATGTTAGGCTACTTTAAAAAAATTTATAACACTTTTTTCATAGAGAGCCATATGAAAAGTGTGTTTCATCCTAAAAAAAATACACAATGAGAAGTACACTAAATTGTGGGTGCCATTTAGTCTAATCAATTATGAACGGTAAGACTATAGTGAACAAAATGAAGTTTTTAAGGTGGTTCAATCAATTACCTAAAAGACTTTGTCCACCTATGTTATCAGTGTTTCCAATGTAAAAGTAACATATATATTTGTAAAATATCATTCCTTTGCCTTTGTATAATTCTAAGGACAAGAAAAAGAATTATATGTAGTTAGATAATTGACATATTAAGCCCTAACATAGTGAACCACTTGGTCCTAATTTGGTTGGAAAATTTTGTTATCCCATAAAGGTATGAGATAAAGATATAATGAAGTGTCGTACATATAGGACATTAAATTTGATATGTTGAAGAGATCACGACAGTGGTTGAAATTACCAAGTCTATCTTTTCTTGCTATTTTCGCATGGAAAGTTTATGTCCGGTTTGCAGATGAACTTACATATTAAATGATGTGGCTAACCGTTATATACTGCTTGTATCATTAATTGTTATATAAAATCTAATCACCTTTTTAGTAACTATTTTTTGAGTTTGATTAAGGAAAAATTTGATTGCACATAATCAATTGAACTTTTTGAAAATTTCTCCTCTATAGGTATTCATCAACATATTGCAGGCAAATTTTTAAGTGGTAGCACAAACAATGTAATTTAAATGTAAATGTATTCTTTTCAATCTATAAGGTTTTTTTTTTTTTTTCAACTTGGGGTCAAATTCAATGACCCCGTTTAGTTGCAGAAACTTGATATAACAGTTTTTGGTGATAGATAAGATTGATCCATGCTATCATCTATTGACTATCAACTTCAAAAGCCTTTCCATAGTCCAATCCAAAATGTTAGTCTTTAGAATTCTTGTGATTTCTAATGAGTTTGATTCAACTTTTGTTTTAAATGCTAGAGCAAAACTAGTAAAAGTTATTAGTAAAAATTTGTTAGAATATTTATCTTTTAGAATAGGCCATATTTAAGATTTTTTTACTTGATATTTATGTTGTTTATGAATTCAAAGTTTTCCTTTCAAGAAAAATTATACTTATGGTTTGTAAAGACCCTCGCCACAAGTCACTATTTACTGCTGAATATAATATAAATCATAAATATAATATACCTGCAACGGGGTTTCTTACAGTAAAAATTGTTGCTAAATAAAATTTCTTTACATGCAGAAACTATAACTTTAGAACATTATCATACAAGTAAAGAAAAATACTAATTATGCATTGAAAATCTTAGGTTCTCTTACTTACAAAGTAGACTATTCATAGAATATGTATTTACAGTATAATACACACATATGCATGAGTAAAAACTAACTAAAAGCATGCGAGCCATAAACATGTTATCTGCTACCAAATCGTATCTCAAAAATCTGATAGTAGTCTTGCTCCTACTCGGCCCTCTAATCACTGACTTGCAAGAAGGAAAAAGAAAGGAGGGGTGCGTGATAAAATCACTCAGCAAGCATTTCCTATCTCTAACACTAGCAGGTTTTAAGCTCAAACTGACTCTCGTGACTTGTCACACTATTCTCTACTTTACTGTTTTTCTTTATTTATGAGATTTCATTGGTTTTAAGTAATATTCTTTGCCTTTATCTATTCTATTTCTTATGAAATTCTATACATGACATGAAGTGTGTATGTTGATGTCATATATATATTGAAATGTCATAAACTTGCCCTTGGGCATGGTATTCTGAAAAATATGTCTGAAATAAAAGCTATGATCTGAAGATCCTGAATATATACATATAATATATGTTGAAAACTGAAACAAAAAATGCTATATATGAAAATATCAACTATACTGGCCAGATTAATGAATACAAGGATTCGACACTCTAGTCATGTGAGCTCAATCCTACTGAAATCTATTGATACACAACTAGTACTTTCTCTAACGAGTTTGGTTAATGATCATGTCCTCTTTAGCAGACATTGGTTTCCCTCTCAATCGGTTGTGCGAATTGACAGACGCCTCCTCGTATTCACCCTCAACTGATGCCCAAAACATCATATATTTGTACTTTAGAAATATGCTATTGGATCCATTTATGAAAACTTTGATATGACATGTTGTGCTCTATGCCGTTGATCATGCATGATATGTTGTTTATATCTTGTTATAATTAAGTTCTTTAAGCTTAGAAATGGCTTAAAGTGGCTTATATCTGTTGTAGAAGTATTTTTGTGCCTTTCTTAAGGTGCACAGACGTGTGCTACTTGACACACGTGCATGTAGAAAAGGCATACGGAGTCGTGCTAAGGCATGTTCTTGGTCGTGCTAGCATATAGAATATTTTCATAAAATTTTGGCTAACTACATGAGCTTTCATTCAAGGCACAAGGTCTTATCCCACACTTACACGGGCGTATAGCTACCATTCAACACTCTCATGTCTTGCTTACACAGGTGTGTGATATTAAGACTAAGTACACGTGCATCTATATCGGTCACATAGACATGTGTTTAGTTTCTAATGCGCACACGGGTGCCATGTAAGGCTATGCTTATACAGAAATGAGGCCACACGGGCATGTGTCTATGAATACACGGTCATGTTGATTTTTGTTGAAATAATCTTGGAAACCTAGAAATTCCAACCAAATCTCTTCCAAATGCTTTTAAATTTCAATCAGTCATCAATACACGCTTAAAGCTATTACCAGCACGTATGTATTCATCAAAATCTCATTTCAATAACGCCACATCTCATAAATAAAACATGAAACACATGTATACAAAGAGATACACATATAATCATGATATCATCGACTGAATCAGCCATAAAATCGTCATCCATATGCTTCACAATTCAAGCAAACATCCAACAAGCAAGTAATATTTTCAGAACTCAACTAATAGAAGAAACATGTTATAAAACAAGGTGAAAGAGGTAAAGGAACACTTACCTCTAGCCACAGGAGCTTGCTTTCTCTCTCTAAGAGATTCTGGATCTCTAATCTAAAACTGAGCTGCTGGTTGATCTCTCTTAACTCTAGGGTTCACTGGAACACGGGGAAAAAAAAGATGAAAGTTGGGAACTGTGCGAAACTGAAAAATAGAATGTATATATGGTTGAATAACATGACACATGATCGTGTGTACCATGAAAATCTCAATTTCCCTCTCTTTCGTGCCATACATGAAGTACTCTTCGAAGAATACCTATGTACAAGTCACAAATGACTTCTAAATGACTCTTTTATCCCTGAACCCTCTTAGATCTATTTTCTATCAAGAAATCTCACTTTTATCCTTAATTTCAAAACTAGGGCTGGATACGAGGCGAACAGGTTCGGGCTCGTTTCCGAGCTCGCTTCGTTCGCAGGCGAAACGAGTCGGGCATCTGGCGAACCGAAACGAATACGAGTAGGCGAAGCGAGTATTCGGAGAAAACGAACACGAGCCCGAACTCTGTAAAACGAACCGTTCATTTATAAACGAACTATTCGTTCGTTTTGTCTAGACATAAGCACCATCATCAGTGAGCTTTTTCCAGAAAATTTTCTTCCATTTTTCCATTCCTTTCTTCTCTCTGCCAAACGACGCTCGCTGCGAGTCAAAAAGAAAAACCCCACAGAACTCTCTTCTCCACTGAACTCAAATCAAACCCATAACAGAACTCTACTTTTTCTTCAGTTCAAACTTCAACTTCGAACTTCAACTTGGTCGCGCTGCGCTTGGTTTCTCTTTCTTCTAACAGTTTACCGGTAAGTGTGGCTTAATTAGGCTTTAATGTTTCAAATTTATGTATTTATGTTTATGATGAAAAATTGCAGCAGGAAGTAGGGCTGGAGTGCATTTTTGGCGCCGAACGAACATGTTCGTTCGATTCTCGGAACGAACATGTTCGTTCGTCACTGTAGCCACGAGCTTCACGAACGAACCCCCCTCTAAAAGCTCGCACGAACCCGAGGCCGAACTTTCTGCACAAACGTTCGTCGAACACGAGCCGAACGCGGATCTTCCACCAGTCTAACCGAAGCGAATCCGAACGTGCTCGTGTTCATGTTCGGCTCGCTTCGTATCCAGCCCTATTCAAAACCTAAAAGGATAGTTCTACATTTGGGCTATTACATGATTGATTCTACAAAAAGGTAAATAATTAGTAAGTTAAAGTTTAAATTACAATGAATATTATAATTTTATTAACATTAAGTCATTATCCTAAAATTACAAATCAAATTGAGAATTTTAATATTCTGATATAATAAGAAGCACATAAAAAGACTTTTCTTATGCTTTCTACTGTAACATGTGATTTACTATGTTTTTTATGTCTACTTTAACATTATAATCAACTTTTAGTATAGATGAGTATGTTTTAGATGATAAATAGTCAAACTTACATCTAAATATGGTCAAGAGTGTTACATGTATGAAGAATTGAGTGGTCGTAGAGTTTTCTAGTTATAAAATCAAGTATCTGAATATATTTTTAAAGAATTTAATAATTTAGACGTTGAAGAGAAGTAAATAAATTTAGATAGAAATCCATATAATAATGTTTATAAATTTTTTAATTCAATTAATTCTTGTTTAAAAATACGCTTTCTTTTATTTTTCTATTATACAAGCAAGATATTACTTCACCATGGTGGTATTTCAATAAAATCTGAGTAGTATTATCCTTGTATTGGCTAGATCGTAGACCTGCAAACTGGCTAGTAGACAAGGCCCGTAAACTTTAAACCGCGTTTGACTTTCAATCACATTGAATCGACAACCTTTATCGTGGTCTGGCCTAAAACTTCATGGGCGGCGCCTGCACACCCACCTCAAGTCTAAGAAACACAATAGATGGGCCTATGTACGAGTGTATGGCCAACTGGGGGAAAAAACAACCACATGGCATGCGGGCATGAAAATTGGTTGCACGTGTCACTTGGTGAAACCTCCAGTAATATAATAAGATATTAAAATAGGATGTTTCAACGTAATCAAATCAAATAATAAAAAAATGTACACCTGTACGGTTAAAAATTATCACTTCATTAAACAATGATGATTACGAAGAATGATGTCAGATCGTTTCTTTTTAACTTTTCAAGTAATAGAATATTATTAAAAGGTTTGAGTGGTCAATTTTTTTTCCTTTTTTCCTTTTTTTGGTCGTCAGTGACTAATTCCACCCCAAGGTTTGACTGAAAATTTTGTTTCACCACTAAAATTTTAAATTGCATAGAAACCATTTTATTTCTCTTTTCTTTCACTCTTACTCGTTCTTCCATCATTTTCAATTGGCCCCATCACCATGCTTTCTTAGGCAACCCATGTCATACTACCTCCCCTCAATCCATCCTCTCTCTTGTGCACTATCTTTTGTCCTCTTTATTACAATTTTGTATTACTATTAATAACGGTTTTTATTTGATTCAATAATCAATGATTTGATTAAATAAAAGAGTTATCAATAATGTATTAAATTGTGACAAAAAAGAAGATAGGGGTCGAAGTTTATGAAAACAATGAGAACACAACAATGGTAAAAGAGTGGTGTTAACAATTAAAATTTTTAAAGAATTATAAGGATTTTTTTCAAAGTTTTTACACGTTTTTAAGAGCTAAATTCTTGTGTTTAAAAGGTTTAAATTTGATTGGTAAAAAAATTGTAATTTTTTACAAAAATTGTGAATAAAAAAATTATTATTTTACTTTGTATTACTAATTTTTTGAATGAAAATTTGATTTCGAGTCAAAATTGCTATTTATATCACGAAAAGGGTGGAAAATGTTTTTGGGTCAAACCTTGGGAGGACAATGTTATTTACTCTTTTGTTTTCACCATTCTCGTTCTACAGCTTGGCTCGAACCCGCACACAAACATGTCATCTGAGTCAGAAACAACTTCATTAAAATAATAACTTGCTAGGCTGGCAAATCCATGAAGCTTGTGACGTGTCAAATTAATTAATTTTAAGCCAACCATGAAATAAATTTATGGTTTCCAAGACTTTTTTTTTTTAAATTATTATGAACCATTCAAGTTTAAATTGCTGTAAATGTAACAGAGAAAATCGAAAGAGGACAAAATGAACTAGAAATAAATCAATCGAAACATAAGTTAATGAAAGAGAATGGTGGATCCCAGGGGCTTGTTTGGCCTAACGGTGAAAACAAGATTATTCAAGATGGTCAAAGTAAAAAGAAAAAAAAAACTCAATAATAAAAAACCAAAACAAAGTAATTAATAATGCTTACACTATATCATTAAAATGTGTACTGGGAAAACCCAATGAACCAAATCTAATGAAGCAAAAAAAAGTACAATGTATATTTTGTCCAATGTGTTAAACATTTCATAAATTTGTCCCCTTTGTTTGTAGTAGTATGATATGGATTAATCTAGTTGCTTTCTTAGTCGTCGCATAGTTAATATATACACTAACTTTTCAAATGTTGATATCGATAATATCTTGATGAATAATTCTACAAGATTATCATTAGAACACATTTACTTGACATCAATCTTCTGTTTTAGTTGGACCTTATAAGTGTAAAAGAACTTTGATGAAATATGTTTGGTTCTGTCTCCTTTAAAGTATTCTTTTTTTACTTAGGCAATACTAGTTGCATTATCTTCATATATTATGGAAAGATAGTCTATTGTAAAAGGAAGACTACATGTATTCTAGATGTGATGGTTGACAGATCGTAATAATATGCATTCTTGGTTGGCTTCATTGAGAGCATGAATCTTTGAATGATTCAAAAATTTCACAACCAAAGTTTGCTTGATGGAGAGCTATGATATAATTATGTTATTATAAGTTAATACATATCTCGTATATGAGTGAGTTTTATAAAGGTGAAAAAGATAACTAGCATCTAGATATCCAACCAAAATAGGTTTTTTTTTTTTTTTAAATATTTAACTTACTAGAATAATCCCAGATCTCTAGTTCCATATAGGTAATAAAATATATGCTTGATTTTATTCCAGTGTCAACGGGTTGGTGTAAAGCTAATTTGAGCCAGTAACTTACAAAGGGCATATTTAGTATAGTGCATTGGAACAAATATAATAGGTCCCCAGTTGCATTAAGATAAGGTACTTTAGGATCAAATATCTTTTTATTTTCATCTTTATGACAAAAACATAAGCTTATTAATGGATAAGTATTCCATTTGAATTGCGCTCGATCTGTAGACTAAGATAATCGAGACAATACTTTGTTTTTTTTTTTTTTTCCAAATCCTTCACCTTAAATTCATTTTTCAAGTGTTCAATAGTTTTTATGAACTCTTTAGAAGTCTTAATTAAATTCACTTCATCAACATATACTATTATAATAACAAATCCTAGTTCTAACATTTTTATAAAGACATATGAGCATTTATGGTCATTCATACATCCTTCTTTAATCAAGTATTCATTGAGCTGATTGTACCATATTCTTCCAAATTATTTTAATCCATATAATGATTTTTGTAACTTGATCAAGTACATGACTAGGAAATTTAAATCCTTTAGGAAGTTTCATATAGATATAAGTTCTTAAGTTTCTAAACAAATAAGGAGTAACTACCTCTATCAGATGTATGTCAAGTACTTTTAAGACTATTAAACTAATCAAAATTCTGAATGTGATTATATCTATCATTGGTACGTATATTTCATCAAAGTTTATGTTAGACCTTTGAGGAAAACCTTGGGCCACAAGTCTTGCTTTATATTTGGCAATCTTATTTGTCTCTTTTCTTTTCCTTATGAATAACCATTTATATCCAACAGGTTAGACATCTTTGGGCAACTGGACTATAGGTCCTAATACCAAACATTTTGTAAGAAAAGTTAATTCTATTTGAATTGCTTCCTCTCATTTAGGCTAATCATGCATTTGTCTACATTCATGCACTATAAGTGGCTTAAAAACTCGCCATTCATAATTTCAATGGTTACTAAAAATGAGAATACATCATCAATGTTAATCATTTCATGGTTTCACATCTCTTGTGTAAGCATAATTTATGAAGATTTTTGTATTCATGATTCTATTTTTTTTTCTTTGAGGTTTTATTTTACTTCAGAGGCTCAATCTCTTTAGTGACCATGATCTCTTATGGAGAAATATCATAGAATGTGGATTTTTTTAATTATTTTAGTATCATCTATTTGATTTGTTACCTTTAATTTTTTAGGAAAAATTTCCTTTGATCCAACTGGTCTAACACACTTTTAGGGTGTAGTAGATAGGTCTATCACGACTTGTATAAACTTGTCAACAGTCACATTAATATTTGTTGGTGCGATCTTTTCATTTTTATCGTACTTATAAAAGCAATAGATATTTGATTGACAATAATGCTATCGTATTTATAAAACCAAAAATAACATTGATTCTAGGTCGCTGTTGAGTTTCTCTTATTAGTGTGAGTTTGGTCTATTGATTCTAGAAAAATATAATTTTTTTTCTTTTGTCCTGTTATTAATCTACTTATTCTGTTTTATATGCTAATTTTTGTTTCTTTTTTTTTTTTTTTGTTTTCTATTAATTTCACTAGTTGCATGAGTGTGTGCATGGTTGTGTGCAAGGTCACACTAACTTCTGAAATTCTCTTGCTAAGTTCTGGTTTTCTACATGGTTGAGCACTTCAGGACAGACAATTATGTGTGCCATACATACGGTCGTAGCCCTTACATACATGGGCATGAAGACTCAACTCACGCATGACCATGACCTTTAAAGGCATGGTCATGCGAAATTGGGAAAATGCACACAACTATGATCATGAGTCACACGGTCGTATGCCCGATAGCATTAATGCATTAGCCTCAATCGTGCATGCACTACACAATCATGACCAAAAGTAGAAAACATGACTAAACAGGTGTGCATTGTATTTTGCTTTTGTAACTCTGCTTCTAAAGATTATAGAACTTCATCCAAACTCAACCAAAACTTCATCAATCTCTAAATAAACTTATTGTAGCATATACACATGTAAACACATGCTTCTATGGCTAACTTTCATCATCTTATAACACTTAATCTCAACTAAACATGCTTTTGAATGCGTAAAACACACTTATGCACATAAAAATATTCTAAGCATGTTTCTACCTTTATAATCTCTTCAAACTCATCTTTATTATCTTATAATCAAGCTTATTAAACTAGAAACTTGCTACTATCACTAACAGGACTTGTTTAGGAAGATATTTACTATAGAAATAGAAAAGAGGTAAGGAAACATTTACCTAAAGCTATTAAAGATCTCTATCTCTTTAACTCTAGTTGAGTTTTAGTTGGATTTGTTGGCTTCTCCCTAATCTTTAATTTGGTTAGTGTTAATTGAAAGAAGAAAACGAGAAATAGGTAAAACTGGTTGAACACGTGAAACCTCTGCTTTATATAGTTGTGTAACTCGAGAGAGACACATGGTCATGTACCATTAGATATATGATCATGCTCCACAACTCAAATGATGCATGGTCGTGCTCTAAGCATAAGCCATATAAAGCCCTCTAAAAGACTATTGTATTATCTTAACTCTTTCTACTATGGCTAAAGAATCTCTCTCTCTTTAACCTTGATTTACAGCCTAAAAAGATTATTTTAACCTCGAGATGTTACAATTCCCTCATCTAGTAAAAATTTCATCTTCAAAATTCCTCTTCTAAACAATTTTAGGAGAAACTCTTTCTAGGATTAACTTTACTCTCCTAGGGCTTTACATTTGAATAGCTCTTATGATGATCCTAGGTCGGTCTTCTTTCCTCTTTGGAACCAAATTGATAACTTTGTTGAAAGGTCTCTACTACTGGTAGTTTCTCTCACTTCCACTACACACTCTAATTACTTTGCTTGAACTCTATCCTTGTCATTGGGAAGGATACAATGATCATAACCTAGCTAAAGTTTAACCTCAAATATCTTTATGATATCTCTACCAACTGGTCTGCTAATGTCTAGTCACTCATCCTTATATCATCTTCTATCAACTCTATATATATACTTCTATTTACCATACTAGGGATAAAACCCAAAACTCTCTATTACTCTTCTGAATGTAAAACTAGGTGGCGTTATAAGCAAACAATAATATGCAATATCTGAAAAGAAATATTGACTAGACCAGTAAAGAAAATGTCCTCAACTATCACTTAATACATGTACACCTCATCTATTGAGATATGCTCTACCTCTCTCTCTCTCTAGGTGGACTTATGCCTTCATAAGTGGAGTACTCCAAACTCTTGTGTCCTTGCTAGTGGCATCTAAAGCATACATCATGACCAGCCAAACACTCCTTTGGGTGTCTCCTCTTACATTTGGCACATTCTAGCAACTAGAGTTGATCTTTTTGTCTTTTATCTTTTTTTCCTTTTTCTTTCCTTAAAGTGACTCTTTTCCTTTATCTTTATCTCTACCTCTCTCAACTAGCCTTACAAGTATATCTATCCTCTAGAGGCATATTTATGATTTTATTGCTCTCTTTAAGGCATTATTAAATGTCTAAGGAAGAGCATTACTGGCCATCATATCTTTGACTATGATAGAATGTAGACTATGAATAAATTTCTGCACCTTACCTAACTTTGATCCAATTACCCTTGAATTAAATCTTGCTAAAGCATTGAATCATGTTACATACTCCTTTATTGAACTTGACCACTAAGTCAGCTCAATAAATTCTTGAACTTTGACATATACCATATCTGTGCTCTTGAATTCCTCATCAAACAACTGTTTGAACTCTACTCAGGTCAAAGCCAATTGATGTATTCAAGGTTCTACCATACCTTTGCATCATCTCTAAATATATACACAACATATCTGATCTTTTCTGAGTCTGTTATATTGAAAAGATTTATGACGCTCTCTATAGGCTCAATCTAGTCCTCTGCTACTGTTTGATCTCTAGACCCATTGAATTTGAGAGGTTAATAAACCCCTAGTAGACTATAAATAATGTATAATCTCTTTGTATCTCTGATACCCATTAACTTTGTTTTTAAACTTTATATCTGATACTGACTTATTCTTGACATCTGAAAACAATGCTTTGCTTGCTTTGGGTAACCATCTTTCATTGGTTCTTGACACCTCTTCTTACAGGCTGCTGTAACTCTTCTCTTATTACATTTCTGATCATCTCTCTCATATCTTTTATACTGATAGATCCTCGAGAGCCCCAAAAACTTTTTATGGCTCTCATTGAATTACTACTCTTATTTGCCACAAATATAGGGAAATAGGGTCTCATATTCAAGATCACATAAGAAAAGAGTTAGGATTTGATATTTATATTGAATTTGAAACTATTATACTTATACTAAGGGAAACCACAAGTACTCGTTGTTGGGATACACTGACTTTATAGGTATCTAGTTTCAAAAGTAATGTATTTTAAAAACATATTTTTCAAAAAAATATGGCTCAAATCCATTCTAATAGCTTAAAACTTACTTTGGTACCACTTTGTAACAAACCGTTACTATATATTACTATTCCTTATAAAGTTTTTGTTTACGAAAACATTATCATAAATAATATATAGCATGAATCGTTGCCTTAATTTTCTTAATTGAAAACATACATACAAGAGCTTTACCAAACTAAATGTGATGGTAGTTTAAAACCTGATGTATAGTATTCTAAAAGAAAACTCGTATAATAAATTATATTTGATAATATCTGAAACATGTATGATACTGTGCATTATATGCATGAGTAATACAAAGCATGAGAGCCAACATGCTATCTACTAAAAACTAAATATATTCATATACATATATATATGAAACAAAA
This sequence comes from Anacardium occidentale, assembly GCA_026122585.1. NCBI lineage: Eukaryota > Viridiplantae > Streptophyta > Magnoliopsida > Sapindales > Anacardiaceae > Anacardium > Anacardium occidentale. The sequence goes on from JAJEJH010001546.1 coordinate 14,711, forward strand.
AACCTGGGTAAAGACTAGCTTAAGATGTATCTCACTCTCTAGTCATCTCGTGCTCTAGCTCAACTCCTCCGAAACATTGACCAACAAAAAAAGAAATTGAGGGGGATGAGTAATAGGTCACTCAATAAGTGTCTTCTATCTCGACCATCGGGTGAGCTTTATTTTGATCTATCTATAAGATTAGTCACAAAGCTCTAAGCTTCTTTTTCTAAATTTCTCGGCTTGCATAATATTTTAGGCCTGATAGACTCTACTGAGCCTATTATTAGCTTGATTGCGTATTTGAAGAACTTAACTTAGTTCTAAACTAATCTTATAAGTTATTTCCTTTTCTCTAGTTTAACTTACTACTCGAATTCTGCTTCATACCATGTTATAAGTACATATTGGTATACATATAAAATAAAATATAAAAAGAAGTTTAGATTGATGTAGTAACACATCAGCTTTTTTTACTGAATCTGTTTTAAGTTCTTTTATGTCTTAGCTAAATTCTTTTATGTTTTTGTTTATGATGAGTATCATGTAGAAATATGCATATTATGTTTTGTTTCCAACTTATTCTTTGATATACTTACTCTTTTATTAATTTGATGTTCTTTACTTATGTTATTTCTTATCCTGTTGTCTGTATTCTGACTTATGTCATGCTATATGTGTTATGGTATAAAGTATACTGAAAACATGTATCTACCCTTGGGCCTATTTACTAAAAACCTTTCCTGAAAAATATTATTAGGATCTAAAGATCTAAAAATACTAATAGAATGATTAAAAACTAACTAAAAATCTCTCTACATCCGAAGATACTAATGTGTTGAATAAATTGATAAACCTAGTAATTCGGCATCTTGGCTATGTGAGTTGAGGCAGATCAATGATACCATATTAATTTTTGGACAAGTAAGTTGAAATCTAACCATTTGACTTCAGTTAGTCAGCTGAAATCTTATAGATACCCTCTTGTATTCACTCTTACTATCTAATCTAGATATCAGACTTTATGTTAAAAACTCATGTATTGGATCAGTTGATCCCTTTTTGAAAACATTGTTTTGATATGTCATGTCATGTAATGCTAATCATGCATGGTATGTCATTATTTCTTATCTTCTAATTATATTCTGTTTAACTAAATAATTGTTATGGTTCTGTTCTATGTGTTCCTTACTAAAGTTTCCATTTCTATAACTTATAAGCTTATTAATAAGTTCTGGATAAGTTGTTTTGTGTTATGTTATGTATCTGCTAGTTTTTTATTCTATATGTTTCATAAATGTTACTGTTTTTATTTTTATTTTCTGAGCATAATCTATTTATTACTAACGCTGATTTTAGGTTGTTAAGTTTCTCTTACTAGTATGAGTTTGGTCAACTGATTTTGGAAAAAATATTGTTTTGTTTATTTTGTTATTAATCTGCTTATTTTGTTTTATATGTTGCTTTCCATTTCTTTTTCTATTATTTTCACTAGTTACATAGTCGTGCATATGGTCATATGCAAGGTCGTGCTAGCTTTTGAAATTCTTTTACTAATTTTGGCTTATTGCACAACCATACACTTTAAGATACACAATCGTGTGTGCTATACACATTAATATGAATTCAAATCTGAATCTAATTGTGATTTCAAAAATAGCATCATTGATCCATACTTTGGTGCTTTTAAATTGCCTCTTAGGCTAATCATAGCCTTTCTAAACCATCAAGACAAGAAAAACAAGCCTATTTGACTTTAGTAAAAGTATTTAAAAGAAACTCCAAACCATCTCACATAATTTTCCTTGAAGCCTTTAGATCATGCTCAAGTTTGGCAATAATAAAAAATGGCACATCAAGAAGTGTAATTTCATCAAATTATATGAAGCCAATGGAAAACATGGAAATCGAATCAAATAAGAATCAAGCTGAAAACAAAGCAAGACACCACATAAAGGTGAAACAACCTAGGCCCATACTCTTTGTGCATAGTGCACAACACGTACCTATGCGTATAGCACCCGCAGTCATATGCGTATGTCCCCAACGCTTAGCCCATGCACCTATGCCATAGCCTAGTGCCCCAGTGCCCCAATTCTGCCTTCCATGTGGTTTTTCCTACCTTTTAAGCCAATTTTGAATGCTTTTGATTCCAAAATTCCTCCAATGCTCTAGTTTTGATATTTTTGAATTTCAAATGACTTCTAACACATATTCAAATACCAAAGATTCTTTGGATCAAATTCAAACAATTAAGTGAAGATTCGAATCCAAGACAACTCAATCAAAGGAAAATGCAAAGATGTAAGATATAATATTTTAGATTTATTTATATTCAATTTTCGTATTGTAATTAGTATTTAGGCAAATTTAAATACTTTTGTAAGTTATCTTTTAATATTTTTTCTTATTTAACTTGTAATATATTTTAAGTAACTAGGGTTAGCTAGGTGTTAACTATGGTTTGTAAATTGCCAATATAAGGGCAACATAAACATTTGTAACAGATTTTTGGATGAAATTGTACACTTTGAAAGCTTTGGTTTTTCTTTCTTATGTTCTTGTGAACCAAGTTAAATCCTTTATCCAATTTCTATTGCAAGAAAGAAAGTGGTGGTGGAGATTAAAATTGGTGATTCTTGTATCAAGTGGGTGGAACGTTCCTTTAAGCTTATGTGTACAAATTCTTTATGTTTGGATCACCCTTAAGTTGGTGGAAGATTTTCTTTATGCTTGAGGTTTGTTTTCTTGCAAGTTTTTAGTTATGTTTCTTGGTCTTGATTTGATCATCATTTCCCTACATTTCTTGGTGAAAAATGTGTGGTCTTGAAGTGGTGATAGCTTAGGATTAAATATATGTTAGATTTAGGTGTGAAAATTGCATGTTATTAGGTGATTCTTGTGATTGAACTAAGCCTGATTTTTGGAGTGTCATTTGAATCCTATTTGACAACAAATTAAGAGGTTTAAGGTTGCTTGATTCTAGATCACACACAGTTCTGGCCCTTATATACATGGGCACGTAGACTCAACTCACACATGGCCATGACCCTTATAGGCATAATCATACAAAATTAGGAAAATGCATATGACTGTGATCCTCAATCATACGGTCGTGTACCTGAAAGTAATACTACACTGTCCTCAGTCTTGTATGCATTACATAACCATGACTAAAAGTAGAAAACATGACTACACAAGCATGCATGACGAGTACACGGTTGTGCATCACACTTTACTTTTATAACTTTGCCTTTGAAGATTGCAAAACTCTACCCAAACTTAACCAAAACTTGATCAATCTCTAAGTAAACTTATTTTAGTACACACTCATGTAAACATATGCTTTTATGCCAACTTTCATTATCTCATGACACTTAATCTTAGCTAAATATACTTTTGAATGCATAAAACACTTATATGCACATAAAAATGTTCTAAGCATGCTTCTACCTCTAAAATCTCTATTAACTCATTATCTTCATCTCACAATCAAGCTTATTAAACTAGAAATAGGCTACTATCACTAACTAGACTCATCTAAGAAGATACATGTTATGAAAATAGGAAAAAGGTAAGGAAAGACTTATCTAAAGCTGCTAAAGATCTCTATCTCTCTAATTTTGACAAAATCTTAGGTCGATTTACAAGGTTTAGCTAGCTTTTCCTTGATCTTCAATTTAGTTAGGGTTACTTGAAAGAAGAAGAAGAAAAATAGGTGAAATTGGCAAGAAATGCGAAACCTCTACTTTACGTAGTTACGTGACTCAAGAGGGACACATGATCATGTGCCACTAGGGTGCATGATTGTGCTCCATAGCTTAAAGGATGCACGGTCTTGTGTCTAAAAGATACACGATTATACTCCAAGCACAGACCATATAAAACTCTCTAAAGACTATTCTACCTTATCAACTCTTCCTAAATATGCTCTGGCTAAAGAATCTCCCTTTTTTTTAACTTTGATTCATGGCTTAAATGGACTATTCTAACTTCAGGATGTTACAGTCACTCATTTGAAACTCTTTCCGTTGCAGGTTATATTCTTATGCTTGCCAAGTAGTTGTATTGCTAAGGATACCTATATCGGGATACTATTGAGAGTTTATGTATATATGTATAGTTTATGTTTTAGTTTCCTTTAGTTTTAAAACAATTCATGTAGTTTATATTTGTAAATATTCATAGTTCCGCATTATTAATAAAGTGGAGGTATATTCAGTATGTTTGAATGATGTATAGATTTTATGAAAATTTAATAAAGAGGTATTCTAGATGTATTTCTAAAATGATTAAGTTTTATGATTTTGAGTTGTTATTCTACAGATGTGTGAATAAGTTTAAGTATGTTATATATATATATATATATATATAGAGAGAGAGAGAGAGAGAGAGAGAGAGAGAGAGAGAGAAAGTATTACATTGTTACACTATCCATTAGCACACATGTCTCTATCATGATCTTTTGAAGTTAATGCTTCAATTTTGGATTTCATATTCTTTCATTTTAAATCATGTTACTTACAACATACACAAAAAAAATAAAAAATAAAAAATGAAAGGAAGGATTGCATGGTAACATAAATATAAATTTGACTCCATACCTTCAAAATAAAAATTCTAGAGAACATGGTTGGAATTTTGGAAATTTTGGACATTCACGTCATTAGTCAAGTTACATGTATTCTCACCCCTAAAAGAAATTTGAAACATCAAGATTTGCTTAATCAACAAGATCAAAATCATCAATAAAGTTCAATTTTATCGTTGTCTCATTATTTTTTTTTTTTATAAGTGTTTGATATAGATCCACCAAATATTTGTGCTTATGAAAAATATATAACCAATGACATTTACCATCATATCTGTGACACTTATGGTTCTCTACATTATTTTTCTTTTTTTTTTTTCAATTTTGCTTTAGTCTTACTCCACTTCTAGTGTTATGACTTAGATTTTTTATTATGACCATTTTTGGGTTGAAAATTTTTTCATCCATGACTTTGTTCATGTCCATAATAAATACTACTAGTAGCCACGTTCACTCCAAGGAACAATGTAATGTTAGTAAGGTGAGTTTGATGGTTTTTCATGGATAACTAACTATTTTGAACAAATAGGGTATTAATTCAAAATATTTTCCCCAATATTGCTACTATAAAAGCATATTTGAGGGATGAAAGACGAAAAATATATTTTCTTCATATATTTCCTCTTCACATAATATGATTATGAACAAAGTATAGTTATTTTCACTTAAAATTGTGTAAGTGGCACCATTCATATTGACTATTAAAAGTATTATTGAGTTTTGACGTTTCAAATCTATCTTTCAGATTTCTTCACAATTTTAGTGGATTCATTATATCCATATATTCGATTCACAATGCTTTGTGCATGTGATGTCGAACAATAGTAGTGGCTTTGGATTTGTTATGTTGGGACACTTTCGATTTATAATCCTTCATGGTTATGATGCTAAAGAAAAATAATGATCTTGGGTTTTCCTTTTGGGACATTTTATTTAGATACTTTCCCAAGGCTCAAAGATTATAGGTTTAGAATAATTTCAAGAGCTTATTTAGTATAATTTTGATCTATCCAATCTTTGAGCAACATATTGGGACTAATATTTAAAACTTTGAGTTCAGATAATTTCTCATATTTGCTGAACTTCTGTTTTTGTGATTAATAGTTAGAATATTAAATTTTAATTTATAGTATTTAAAACCTTAAGGCTTCGAGTCCAAATTTTTCTTTTCACACTTTTTGCAAACTTTTAATTGGAAAATAAGGAGACAATAATAATTACAATAAATGGATACATATGATAAATTAAATAGCAGTGATGGAAACATCTATTATTTATATTTTCATAAATGAGATGATAATAATAAATAAAATTAATACGTACGATAAAGTATATATTGCAATTAAAATAAATAAAATAATTATGTATAATAAATTAAATATTTGATAGTGATGAGGGAAAAGTCCACTATTTACATTTTCACAAATAAGACGATAATAATAAATGAAAACATATAATAAATTATATATATTTAACAGTTGTGAGTGAAATACCCACTATACCCACTAATTAAAAATAATAAACGACAAGATATAATGAATTAAATGTTTAACCATAAAGAGAAAAATGTTCACTATTTGTATTTTTACCAATAAACAAAAGTAATAATAAATATATATAATAAATTAAGTATTTAACCGTAGTTAAAGAAATACTTATTAATTGTATTTTCTCTAATAAGACGAGAATAATACCTAAAATAAACACACATGATAAATTAGATATTTGATAGTATTACTATTGAAATGTATCTAAACGTTTCGTATTGATAAAGTATTGTAAATGTAATAAAAAAATTGAAAGAAAATAAAATGCACTAGAAATAAATCAATGAACACATTGATTAATAAAGGAGAAGGGTGTGTAGCCATGTATTGAATAAAATCGATGTGTGTACAATGCAAAGAGCAGGGAACTCTATTTATAGAGTTTTCCCACCTCCTCAAAGCTTACTTAAGGGGTGGGAAACCAATAAAATATTACAATAAAAATTGTATTATAGATTTTTTTTTTGTTTTGGTCTTAACTTGATTATGTTGTTATTTGTAGGAGATGAATAAACATAATGACTTCAATCTGATAAGAAAATGTTAAGATAAAATGGCAACTTATGTTATTTTATATACGTAGTCTAAAAAGACAGTAAGGACTTTTGTTAATTTAATAAATTTTTAATAAAAATATTCATCATATCAGCTCAGGGTATTTTCTTAGCAGAAGAGGAGAGCCATTCAAATAAAATAAGAACATTTCTAAATGAAACAAATAAAAAAAAAATGGCGATAATATTGAATTAAACATGGCCTCTACTTTTGGGAAGCTAGGACCGCAAACCTTGGGCATTGTCAAATCAGTGAACACTTCGATGAAAAGACAGTTTTATATTGGCCAAACACCTAGTGCCGCCCAAGGTTTGACTTAATCACAAATTCCCACCCTCAAAAGTTTAAAAAGCCAAATACCCACCTCAGAGGGGTATTTTGGTCTTTTTAAATTAAAATTAAAAAATAAATTTTATAAAAATTTCAATATAAATTTAAAATAAAGTAATATTAAAAAATTAATAAATTAATATAAATTTTAAAAATAAAAAATTTTAGTGTCGACGACGGTGACTGTCTCTAACTTCATTAGGTAATCGAAAATGACCACTTAGTTTTATTGACGGCTAGATCTGGCCGCTACCATGATGAAGACGGCCATATCCGATCGTCAATAGAATCAGATAGCTGTTTCTTATCACCTGACAAAGTTAGAGGCGACCACCGTCGCTGACCAAGAAGACTGTTTTTTATAATTTTAATAATGTTTTAATATTATTTTAATAAATTTTAATTTAATTTAATTTTTAATATTATTTATATTAAATTTTATTTTAATATTAAAACTATAAAAAGATATTTTAATCTTTTCTATAATAAAAAAGTGACAAATTAGATTTTAAAAGTTTAAAAAATTGAGAACTTGTCATTAAATAGGTGGTAATATGTCCCGTTCGACCTTTTATAGTGGGCCCCAATTTCCCCCTCTCTAAAGCTTCAGTGGGACAAGCAACTTCAGACTAACTTCAAAAACTTAAAGATATTTGTATTATTATGGAGTAATCAACTGACACTTTTCCCACCAAATCTAGCCTCTAAAGTCTCTTTTTCGCCCTTTGACTAACAAATTATATTTTTTTCATCCAAAATTTAACAATTAATGTAAAATATACAGTAAAAAGGCAAAATCATTGTTCCTCATGTATTGAAATTTAAAAAAAAAATAGAAAGAAAAATTCCACCATTTTGTTCTCCCACACATTTTCAGCTTCCCCTCTGTGTTTACAAGCTTATTTGGCGGTATCTCTAAGGAAAACGTTGTTGTTTCCTCTTATCTTCCTCGTAAATTAATACAAATCATTCTGCATGCATCAAGAGCACCTTGGTACGAATGAAACGCTGATCTCAAGGAATTTGTAAGTATTCACATGTAAATAACGTCTATGGTAACAATTTGGCACTCGTGTTCTTTCAATTGGAAAATCCTTCTAGCAGCCAAACTACAAAAATAAAAATATACAATAACATACATACTGTCAAAACAAGTTGTCTTATGCCACCAAGGTGTTTT
>JAJEJH010001547.1:0-21556 GCA_026122585.1 Anacardium occidentale
TCCTTAGGACCCTTTTTGTATATGATTGATCCAGTCTAATCTTTATGCTCAAAGTCTTCAGTTTTTATAACCTATTCTGAAATATGTCTTGATCCATGTCGTCAAAATTTCATTGATTGTTGTTTTAAGTGGCCTCCATTAGGAGAAAAGTTTTTGAAACGTTATTTTGTAGAAATCTTTATGACATGACTCGACATACTCTTGAATGGGCACATAAAACCTGGGCCTTCATGCGTTAGGATTCATTAGGTCTAGGACTATTGGGTCTTCTAGTGACCCAATGGATACTAACTCTAGCTAGGGTAGAATTGACTTTTCTGACTTTTCATTAACCAGAGTAATAAGGGGTCGAAGGAAGTAATAAGGAGGCAAAGTTCATTTCCCCTTTTTGAGTCACCCCAAAAGGGTGTTTTCACCTTCGATTGTCTAAGTGGGTAATTTCAATTCTAATCACCTCCAAAGGGCATTTTCATTTTAGGTCAACTTAAGTAATCTGAATCGTTCGATAAAGGTAAAATTATCAAACGTTATCCTAAGTATGGAATTTCAATCTGAATCATTCTTGTAAGGTTAAAATTGTCAGGTGTCATCCAAAGTGGCTAATTTCAATCTGAATTACCTCATAGGGGCTGTTGGACACTTGTGGATTTTGAATTGATGTAAAACATATGTTAAAATGTCTAATTGGTCTATGCATGAATTGAACATGACAAATAGGACCAAAAGTTTTTATTTTTACAGAATTGAACGACGTTGTTTTAATAATTATTTAATATAATTTGAATTAAGTGATGAATCGAGTTTAAAATCGAATCAAACTATTCACTTGGCTTGTGAGCCAAATGAAGCAAAATTCTATTTAATTCGAGTTTATTTTAATTTAAAAATGAGTCAAATTCTCTAACTCAATCTTATTTTAGATTTGAATCAAATTAAATCAAATTTTATATTCGAATTAACTTGGTTTGGGTTCAATTTTATATATAATAGAACATGGGCCATAATATGGTGATGGGTCAAAAATTACCTCTCTTGCCTACGATAATGAAGACCCGAAGGATTTATTATCACACAAGGTTTCACTTGAGGGTAAATTTTCATCATTTTAACTTATAAAAACTCAAACACTTTTTTTTCGATAATTTTTTATCCAATTTGATTAATATTTTTTTATAAAATAACTAAGATACCCTTATTAAAAAATAAAAATTTATAATAAAATTATAAAATAATATTTAAATATAAAATTATTAAAAAATTTTAAAAAATAAAAAAACGATCATAATCGATAATGAAATTAAATAGTAAAAAAAAGTACTTTAAAAACATATAAAACAGAATCAGGTGTCCGTCGATAATAGAACCTTGAAGATATATAAAATCAAGTTCTTAAATTTTTTCTAAACTCAACTTCTTAACTCTCTTGCAAACCCTAAACTATGATTTCTATCAACAAGCAGACCTGTCAACAACCAAAAAACACCGGCTAGTCACTATGAAACATAGAATGTCACTTACATTTAAGAAAGTTATTGCAATCTCAAATTGTTTGTTAAACAAAGAACAATCTCGTTTCATCGATCGTTTAAGCTTCTACTTAAAATCGAACAAAATTGAAGGAAAAATGAAGTTTATAAATCGAAACACTCCTTCAAGACATGACATGTCTGTTCTACAAAATTTAAGTAAAAAATAAATTGATCAAGCAAGTCATTCACTATCATGGACGAATTGAAAAAAATGTGACATCTAAAGGCTTAAAGTTGTTCCAAGTTTGGAATAACCTTACCTGAAAATATTCTCAAGCTGTTCCAAGAAAAAGAAGACTATTCCATGGAAAATCCAAGAACTTTTGGGAGTCAACTACTGTAATCTCAAATCCAATTGCTTACTTTTTGGCATAGCCTATTGTCAACCAATCCAATTCGAGGACATCATCAGATAAATTAAGAGTTTTATCCCAATATGAAATTAAAAAGACTGAACTCATGCTTTGACTTCTTTAAGCCTCACAAAAGGACTCTCATCTCTACCACTTGGGCTACCCCTCGAAGGGTATTTTGATCTTTTTGAATTAAAATTAAAAAATAAATTTTATAAAAATATTAAAAATTAATGAAAAATTTAAAAATAAAAAAATTTAAAAAGCAGCTATTGTCGTCAGCACTTAGCCAGATGGTAAAAAACGGCCACCTAGTTCTAGTCGTCACGTTGTCGAAGGTGACTAGATCTAGTCGTCTCTGCTATCTAAAATGGTCAGAAACAGCCAGAATCAAGGATTCTGATCGTTTTGCGACGTTTTCAAATGACGGAGATAGCCAAATTTGACTGTTTCCGTCAGATCTTTGGTGGACAGATCTCTCTGTTTTCGCCAGCGTGACGACCAGATTCAGCCGCCAATAGGACCAGGTAGTCGTTTCTGACCATCTGGCTAGGTTAGAGGCGGCGACAGTGACTGCTTTTTATTTTTTTTTAATTTTTAATTTTTTTATTATTATTTTAATATTTTTAATTTAATTTTATTTTTAATATTATTTATATTAAATGTTATGTTAATATTAATATCATAAAAGGTATTTTGGTTTTTTCTACAGTAAAAAAGTGACAATTTAGATTTTAAAAGTTTTACAGATAAAAACTAGTCATTAAACTAAACTTTGGTGGCAATATGTCGTTCAACATATAATTATTTTAAGAATAAAATCCTAACATAATTAGTGTGCTTTGATAGAATCTAAATCAAGTTAAACATGGAAGACATTGTCTTGAGGAATAAAATATCTAAATTTGATTGTGCTATCACATAACCAAACATGCTATTATTATTAAATGGAAAATAATCCATTGTGTATCATTTTAATAAGTTTCCTTCTTTGAAAGGCAGATTTGCTCAGGATTATAATATGGCCAAAGGACAGATTCCCACTCAAGGTAATTCTTGAAAATACAAATTTTATCTTTTAATTTTTACAAATCCAAACATTTAATCGATAATCAAAATTAATAATTAATTTTAACAGTTCACGATTAAATATTAATAGTTAAAGAAATATTTTAACTTTTTTATAAAAAGAATTAAAAAATAATAAAATATATTTTATAAAAATATTAAAATAAATTATAAAAATATTTAATTTTTTGTTAAATATAAAAATAAAATTAAAAAATTAAAAAAACAAACACAGCCACTTGATTTAGTGAATTTAGTATAAGAGTAACAGGACAACTTAAGAGAGGATGATGCAGGCAAGAATCAACCTGTTGGGTGTTCTTTTAATGATTTTAGTACCCGTGCAATTAGTTATCATGCTCGCATAATAGAACTAAAAAACCGAAAACAATCTCTTGACTTAACAGCCTCTACTATCAACTGTAGTCGAGAATAGTTAAAAATAATCGACTTTAACCTTACTAATCGATTTTTGCTATACTCGATGACAAATGTGGTTAGATATGACTATCTCATAAATCAGAAGACCTTTTTTGACCTTCTGATTTTATTATCGTTGACCATTATTATCAGTGACGTTGTCGATTATAATGGTTATTTTTTTAATTTTAAAAATTTTTATTTTTTATTTAAATATTAAATTATATTTTTTAATAAGGATACTTTAATTATTTTATCAAAAATATTAAAAAATAAAAATAAAAATGATCAACGAATAAGTATATGAATTTTTAAATATTAAAAATAAAATTTTGCCATTTCAAAAAACCTAGGGTCAGAATGAGGCTTTTGGCCTTATAATATTGGCAACTCTTAGTTCTTGCCATGTCATGTCTTTCTTTGGAGCCCAATTCAAGGTTCAAGAGAATCAAGACTCCTAAACTATTTCCATGGCTTTTTAGTTTCCATAGAAGTTTCATTCTCAAAATTTTGATTTTTCTCTAAGACTAAAGATTTTTAATTTTTTTAAAACACATAGAAAACACCAATCACTTGACATGCCTACAACTACTTCAATTATATAATAAAAGGCCAAACAACATATTCCCACCCAAGGTTTTCTTAACTGATAAGTGTCAGTTATAAAGTTTTAACAAATCAATTACTCATCCATTGATCAAAGTTAAAATGATAATTTCATTTTTTTGAATAAAATTAAAAAATTAATTTTATAAAAATAATTAAAATACAAAATATGTTAAAATAATAATAATAAAATAATTAATTAAAAATTAATAAAATTTTAAAAAATAATAATTAATTAATTAATTAAAAAATTAATAAAATTTTAAAAAATAAAAACAAAATTAAAATAGTAACCACGTCACTTGTAGCATTATCGATAATTTGTGACTATTTTTTAATTTTAATTTTATATTTTAAAAATTCATTAATTTTATATTATTATTTTATTATTATTTTATGTTAAATTTTATTTTAATATTATTTATATTTTATTTAATATTAATGTTATTTATTTGTATGAAAAATATTTTGATTTTTTTTATGAAAAAGGGTGAATATTTGGCTTTTTAAAACTTTATCAATTTCATTTAAAGAAACCTTGGATGGGTGGGAATATGTTGTTTCGCCTATAATAAAATCTCAAACTTACAACGTAATATAAGAAGATTCTCTAAGGGGTATGTACATTCGTTTTTCTATTATATTATTAGTTTAATCCCCACATAATACCTTTTTGTAAAAATAATAATGGTTGTCACTGTAAAAAGATCAGCACCAGCCCCCACCTCCACTATGAACTCCTGGTCAAAACTCTACTCAGAGCCGTAACCAGAAAGTTTTGTTTTCACTAGTATTTTTCAATCGTCGATATGACCAACTGTCACATATCAGGTTGCAGCTGTAATTTCCTATTCTAGAAATGATTGCTTTATATATGAACCGAGCCTTTATGCTCTTTCTTTGCTTGTGCATTTTTTACGAAAACAAACAGAAAGCCAAAACTAGGAGCCATTTCTATGTATTTCCCTTGCTTGCATTTTAATGGTATTGAAGAAAGCAACAGTATGTTTGTTTAAAATTTGTGCGTAACAGTTGGGTTAAAGGCCAGTTGATTTTCGAAACTGACTTGTCTATGTCTTAGAAAATCTTCTCACCATGCTTGTTTTCTATCTTGTCTCTATTCTCTGTGTGCGTGTTGAAAGTCTTGAATCTTGGGCTTTAAGAAGAGAACCAGAACGTTTGCATAATCTGCGGCAAGAAATGGAGTTTTTATTGATACCCTGTTCAAGATTCTTCACTAATGTCACCTCTTGCGGCATTTTGCTGCTTTGTCTACTGTTTTGCGTGAGCTTAAGAACGGCCGGTGAGCTTCTGTTTTGTTTTGTTTGTAAAAAGATTCCAAATTTGTAATCTTTATCTGTTTCTTGTTTCTGTCGATGCCTTTTTTTTCTTTCAGTTAAAGGTCTCTCTCTTTTTGTTTCATTTTAATGCCATTTCTGGCATGCATGGCTCATGTGATTGATGAACGAGTGATATGAGCGCTCTTTAATCATCTGAAAGGTGGAGCTTTTGTTCTCCTCTGGTCTTTTTTGATGTTTTTATTAATGATTTTTGGGTGAAAGTTTTGAGTTTTAGCTTTTCATCTAAAAAGATTTCTTAAATGAATCTGTCCTTGCACTCAATATGCTTAATATTTGCAGAAAATGTATCTCGGAAAAGAAATTTCTGTCTGATTGGTGATTGAGGTTTGCTCTTGTTATTTTGATAGAAATGAAGATATTGTAAAGAGTGAACCCTTTGTTATTCATATGATTTCTTGATAATCTGATTAAGATGAGAAATCCGAAATTAATGGTTCCAGTTTCATGATGAAACTGGAACTTAAGACATAAATGTAGATTGTTGATATTTAAGCTATCTTTTGCTGGTTTTTTTTTTTTTTTTTTTTTTTTTGGGTTTTCAGAAGCCTATGATGCACTTGACCCAACTGGAAATATCACAATTAAATGGGATATCATGCAGTGGACTCCAGATGGCTATGTTGTAAGTATCTATAGCCTAAATTCTACTTATTCATCCTCCTTAACCTTGTTTCTGACTTACAATCTTTTGGATTTTCCTCATGAATGGGTTAAGTATCTTATCAGTTTCTTCATGGAATGAACAGGCTGTTGTTACGATCTACAACTTCCAGCAATACCGTCACATTGAGGCACCAGGGTGGACTCTGGGCTGGACTTGGGCACAAAAGGAGGTAATATGGAGCATGAATGGGGGCCAGGCAACAGAGCAGGGGGATTGTTCAAGATTCAAAGGAAACATTCCACATTGCTGTAAAAAGCAGCCAACAATTGTTGATTTATTACCAGGAACACCTTACAACCAGCAGGTTGCAAATTGCTGCAAAGGGGGAGTTATAAGTTCATGGGCTCAAGATCCAGCTAATGCAGTCAGCTCATTTCAGGTTAGTGTAGGTTCGGCTGGAACCTCCAATAAAACAGTCAAAGTGCCTAAGAACTTCACTTTGAAGACACCAGGGCCTGGCTATACCTGTGGTGCGGCCAATATTGTTCAACCTAGCAAATTTTTTACCGCAGATAAAAGAAGAGTCACTCAAGCACTGAGTAAGTCTCTGAAAAAAACAAATTTCCTTACATGGTAGAGGTTTGTTACAGTAATTATATTCTGAATGACTCTTGTATGTGGTAATTTCGTTATTTAAACATCAGATGCAGAAACCTGAGTCAATAGTGTTTGTATACAAAAGTACATGTGGGAAGTAAGAAGCTTTCCGGAACTTTACATGAATGCATATATATTTAGCTTCTTCACAATATATGCATTTTTTCCCTTACAGCTTATATCTGTATGGAAATTTTATTCAACATAACTACTTCTTTTTGTCAGTGACATGGAATATAACATGCTCATATTCACAATTCCTGGCTCGGAGAACTCCCACTTGCTGTGTCTCACTTTCATCCTTCTACAACGATACAATAGTGCCCTGCCAAAAATGTGCCTGTGGCTGCCAAAATAACACCACTCAGTCTGGCAGCTGTGTAGAGTAAGTACTGTTAGCCAACATACATACCCATGAACACTTGTTAAATGTTTTCTAAGTATTCTGTAATTCATGTCCAGCCCTGAATCACCTCATTTAGCTTCAGTTGTGTCGCCTCTCGTCCAATGTACAAGTCACATGTGTCCAATCAGAGTGCATTGGCATGTGAAACTCAACTACAAGGAGTACTGGAGAGTAAAGGTCACCATAACAAATTTCAATTACAATATGAACTATTCTCAATGGAACTTAGTTGTCCAACATCCCAACTTCGACAATCTGACCCAAATTTTCAGCTTTAACTACAAGTCAATAACTCCTTATGCTGCTATAAGTAAGTTTGATCCCTTGCTGTGCTTTCTTATATTTATTTCTGTATTCTTTAAAGAGTAATAACTTTATTCTTCTTAATATTCAACAGATGATACAGCCATGCTATGGGGAGTTAAGTTTTACAATGATATGCTCATGCAAGCTGGTTCTATGGGTAATGTACAATCAGAGCTACTTTTCCAAAAGGATATGTCAACATTTACTTTTGACAAGGGTTGGGCATTTCCTAGAAGGATCTATTTCAATGGAGATAACTGTGTGATGCCACCCCCGGATGAATATCCATGGTTGCCAAATGCGGGTTCTTTCCGTTTCGTTTCTCTGCTTAATCTAATCAGTACTTTATTGTCAACCCTGGCATTCTTGTATGGGTACGCATAAACACACCTCCCTGGTCTTGAACAAATGTGGAATTCTACAATTTTTACTCAAATAGTTTGATTCCGGTCCTCAATGCAACTCAAATAAGACATTTATCTGCTTGTGCAATTACTCCAGCATTCAGGCCAATTGGAATGAGGTATTATTTGTCCCAAATACTGCATGTTTGAACTTTGGTGGATGAATTCACAGCCATTAAAACCAATCTTCTTGTTGTGCTATATGTTTGTTTTGTGCTTAATTGTCTGATTGGTAGAATTTCCGTTATACATGTATATTCCATTTGTAAAGGAGATCAGTTCATTATTACAATAGAGAACAATTATGGGCCAGTTGATTTAGCTCTCAAGGAGAAATGAGAATTGCCTTTTTTGTGAAGAGAACAATAGAGAACAATTTAGAAGACTGTTGCTCTAGCCATACAAACAAGGTAAAAGCATCTGTCATCACCGATGTAGCAGACACTAACAAAATTTCTCTGAGACTCATTATATAGAGTACATATTGTAGACACCATAATTTTTGAATTGTTGAGCTGAGGTTGAACAAGAAAAAAAAAAATTGAAAATGATGATAACCCAAGCAGAAGAGGAGAAGCACGGCCCGCCCAAGAGAAGAATGAAAGAGAAGCGGGCGTGCAGGGGAGCAGGCCTAAGTCTGCTACCTGTTTTCTGAGCGTGTGCTTTTTTTTTTGGTTGGCTTTTCCTCTTTTGCGGCCAGTCTTCTGCTTCTCTCCCCTGCTCCTGCCAGGCCTGCGTGTTGCGCGCCGTGTGGCTGGACAGTTGGCTGCCTTTTTCATCCAAACCGTCCATAAAAGGAGGGGATTTTTGGAGAAGAAGGGGAGGGGAAGGAGAAAAAAAAACCAGAGGAAAACTTTTTTTTTTTTTGGGAGAGAAAAACCTTTTGGGAGGTGGGATTTTTGAGAAACGAAAAAAAGAAAGGGGAAAACAGGAAAGAAAAAGAAATTTATAGAGAATTAAAATATTTTGGAAATCAATTTATTTGCTATTCTGATTCTCAACTCTACATTTGATCAAATTTTAGACAACGATTTTCAGGTTAGTTCCTAAGGGAAATTTTTTATAAATAAAATTCTTATATTACTTTATTTTATTTTCTATATATGTTAAATTATATAATTGAAATATTGTATTTTATATTTTGTATTGATTCATTATTATTTTATATATTTTGTATCTGATTTGATCTTTTATATTTATATTTTTTTTGTATTGTATTTTTGTTTATTATGTATTCTGTATTTTCAATCATGTATATACATGTGTGTGTATTATAATATATTGTATATATACATAATAAATATTCTGTGTAAACCTCATGTCCTGTGTGTATTTGTATGCATTATGTATCCACATGAAAAACACGTGAAGTTGATTATCTTGGTGGTTATGAGATATGCAGGGGTTTTGGGCATCCTGGGGTCAAACTGCGGGGAGTAGATTTGTTTTCGTGTATATTGCATATATAATCTTCTGCATGGGATTTGGGGGTATGTGGCTGGTTGTCTTTGTGGCGAAAGGCAGGAAACTTATCTCCCTTGGCACCCGGGTACGAGTCTCGTGAGGGAGAAGCCCCGTTTGTTTTTATATTATTTGTTTATTTAATTATTTATTCTATTAGGCCATATGTTGCTATTCATCCTTTTGGGCTGGTTGGGCTGCACTATGTTTATTTCTTAAGGTGGGCTGCATTTTGTTTATTTCCTTTGATAGACCGCTTTTATTTGGACTAGACTTTCAATAATTGCCCTTATCGTTTTTATTTTATAAGTATGATTTGCCCTAACCAAATTTTATCTTACAAGATTTATTTATTCAATTAACTAACTAATTTGTTTTGCAGGATTTATTTATTTATTTATTTATTATTTCTAGGCTTGTTTAGGGTAAGATAAAATGTATAGGGGTGTATGAAAAAATGGTTGTAATTTTTAATTTTTAATTTTTTTTTCGTATTTTATTATATTCGTGGATGAATGTAATTTATTATTTTATCTTACAGGATTTATTTATTGAATTAACTAACTAATTTGTTTTGCAGGATTTATTTATTTACTATTTCTAGACTTGTTTAGGGTTAGATAAAATGTATAGGGGTGCATGGAAAAAGGGTTGTAATTTTTAATTTTTAATTTTTTTTCGTATTTTATTATATTCGTGGTGAATGTAATTTATTGTATATGTATGATTAATATTAATAATGCATCGTGTGACCCAGGGGTAGTCTGTCTTGTACATCAGCCTTAGACAGCGTACCTTCGTGTATATGAAAAGAACCTTTGGTTCTGACCTAAGGTAGCCCTTGACCTTTACCCGAGTCAAACCCATATAGTGGCCCATAGATATCAATCCTTAGGACTCTTTTTGTATGTGATTGATCAAATCTAATCTTTATGCTCAAAGTCTTGAGTTTTTATAACCCATTCTGAAATGTCTTGATCCATGACGTCAAAATTTCATTGATTGTTGCTTTAAGTGGCCTCCATTAGGAGAAAACTTTTTGAAACATTATTTTGTAAAAATCTTTATGACATGACTCGACATACTCTTGAATGGGCACATAAAACCTAGGCCTTCATGCGTAAGGATTCATTAGGTCTAGGACCATTGGGTCTTTTTAGGATTATTGGGTCTTCTAGTGACCCAATAGATACTAACTCTAGCTAGGGTAGAATTGACTTTTCTGTCTTTTCATTAACCAGAGAAATAAGGGGTCGAAGGAAGTGATAAGGAGGCGAAGTTTAGATTTAAAAGATCATTTCCCTTTTTGAGTCGCTCCAAAAGGGTGTTTTTACCTTCGATTGTCCAAGTGGGTAATTTCAATTCTAATTGTCTCCAAATGACATTTTCATCTTAGGTCAACCTAAGTAATCTGAATCATCCGATAAGGGTAAAATTATCAAACGTCATCTTAAGTATGAAATCTCAGTCTGAATCATTCTTGTAAGGTTAAAATTGTCAGGTGTCATCCAAAGTGGCTAATTTCAATCTGAATTACCTCATAGGGGCTATTGGACCCTTGTAGATTTTGAATTGATGCAAAACATATGTTAAAATGTCTAATTGGTCCGTGCATGAATTGAATATGACAAATAGGACCAAAGGTTTTTATTTTTACAAAATTTCCATGACACACGGTTGTGTGTCAATGAAGCATGACCGTGTGTAAGCTATGAATACAACACACGCCTTGGTTGAGTCGTGCAAAGTGTCTGTGTGTGAGTAATGCAGGACCCACGACCGTGTGTTTTTCAAGCACACAATCGTTTATAAGGACGCACACTCCCGTGTAGATCCAGCCATGCTCGTGTAAGAAAGACCTTACTGGATACACACCTGTGCAGCTATAACACATGCCCGTGCTACCTAAAAAATGTTGATCGTGTGGAGATTGTATGGTATCATGCATGCAACCGTGTGGCCTTCTGAAATTCTGAAGAGTTAAAACTTCAAAGACACACGATCGTGTGTGTACGTGCGATAGGAAAATATGACCGTTGGAAAGTATAGAACAAAGGAAGCACGACTGTGCAAAAGATGGACACATCTGTGCAACTTCCCAGAAAGTCTCCAACGGCTCTCAAATCATCCCAACGACTATCTCTTTCCAATTCATATAAATTGGAGATAATTTGAAGACTCAAGGGTTAGAGAATTAGGCCAAACACTCTTATTCATTCATTCTCTAATTCTTCTCCAATTTCTCTCACAAAAACCATATTGTAATTCTTTAGAGAGAATCCTAATGAGCTTAAGTGTTGTATCAGCCTTGAGAGGTAAATTTCTGTAAAATTTCTACAAACCCTTGGGCACAATCCCGTGAAACTAGTGTGGAGCATAATCCCTGCCAAAACTAAGTTAAGGGCGCAATCCTTTGTATCAAAACTAGTGTATGAAGGATGAAATCCCTTGGATCAAAACTATTGTAACTTCGGGGTTAAAGTTAGTGGAAGGAAAATCTTCAAGCGATGTTGCTTGAAGTAGTGGACGTAGGAGGCGTGGAAATGCTTCAAACCACTTCAAATCGGCTAAGTATTTCTTTTCCCTTACTTTATTTAATTTGCGTTATTTGCTTAGCTCTGTGTTTAATTATAAATTATATGCATAATTATATGTTTGTGTTGGTAGAATAGAATAGGTTTTACAATTCCAAAAGATTTTTTAAATAACTTATTCACCCTCCTCTAGGTTATTTGCCATCTAGTTTTTGCGGTTTAACAATTGTTATCAGAGTTTGGGCTCTTGTTTTCAAAAATCTAACGATTTTTAGAGTTCAAGATCCATTATCAAAATTTCGATGGCAAATGTTTTTCAAAAATCATTTTTCGAAGAATGGGGTAGTTCACTTAGGCCACTCTTATTTTGTGGTGTTAATTATGGTCAATGAAAAATTCGTATGAAATTTTTTGTTCAATTTATTTACTACAAGCTTTGAAAAATTATTGATAAGGGTGATTTTGTTCCCATAAATCCAAATACGAATATACCCAAGTATGAAATTGAATTTAATGAAAATGATGAAAAATTGATAAGTTTGAATTCAAGGGCATTAAATATGTTGTTTTGCGCTTTAGATACCACATAATTTAACCATGTTTCTTCTTGTGAAATAGCACAGGAAGTTTGGATGGTCCTCCAAATGACTCATGAAGGTACAAGTCAAGTGAAAAAGTCCAAGGTAGAGATGCTTTTCCATGAGTATGAATTATTTGAGATGAAGAAAGATGAAAACATCACAAAAATGTATAAACGCTTCTCAAACCTAGTAAAAGAATTAAGAGGATTGGGAAAAAGGTTTGAAAATGTTGAGTTGGTCAAAAAGGTGCTAAGGTCGTTGTTGGAAGCTTGGAGTATTAAGGTAACAATAATTGAGAAATTGAAAGACTTGACTAACATGAGCATGATGAATTGATCAAGAGTCTCCTAACTCACGAAATGAAATGGATGCCCAAGAAGGAGGAGAAAAAGAAGAACATAACACTCAAGGTGTAGGAAGAATCAAGCAAAAATGAAGAAAATTGTAACAACCCGAGGTTAGAATGGTATTTTTAGGCCTTGAATCGGGGTTAGAAGAGAGACTTCTTAGTTAGAAATCTGTTTTAGTGAGACAGAAGAGTAGAATGGTCTTTTGTTGGCTTTATATGCAGCTTGTGGAAGGAGCACAACCGTGCGTCTTTGGACACACGCCCATACGTCCTTTTCTCGCCATGCAAGCCTGTGCATGTTTACCGCATGCCCGTGCATGCCTACTGGTACATAAACCAATGTTTTTCCTCCGCCCATTTCAGTCAGCTTTTCTCTTTTCTTTTCTCTCCAGAAAATCTTAGCCTTTTGAGGGAGAGATTAGTCAGCTTTAGCAGCCATTCCAACCAAGTTTCAGCTGAGGATAAAAGGATAGAAGATCTTAGCAGCTTCAGGTAAGTATTCCCTTATCTTTTTCCTGTTTCCTTGGGTTTGTGTTTCCTTGGTTGGGTTATTTTAGTAATTGATGCATGCTTTCAGTTTAATAGCAGTGTATGTTGCATGCTTGTATGTTTAATTTGATGTTTGATGAGTTTAGGTTGAGTTTTGGTGTGATCTTGTGGATTTCGGTCGTGGGTGTCAAAATAGGACTGGATGCACGCCTATGCGTTCGTGCGTGCACGTGTAACAACCCGAGGTTAGAATGGTCTTTTAGGGCCTTGAATTCGGGGTTAGAAGAGAGATTTCTTAGTTAGAAATTGGTCCCAGTGAGAAAGGAGGGTAGAATAGTTTTTTGTTGGCTTTATATGCAGCTTGTGGAAGGAGCACGCCCGTGCATTCTTGTGTGCACGCTCGTGTGTCTTTTTCTCGCCATGCACGCCCGTGCGTCTTGTATGTACGCCCGTGCATGCCTGCTGGTATATAAACCAATGTTTTCCTCCGCCTGTTTCAGTCAGCTTTTCTCTTCTCTTTTCTCTCCAGGAAACCCTAGCTTTTTGAGGGAGAGATTAGCCAGCTTTAGCAGCCATTCCAGCCAAGATTCATTCGAGGATAGGGAGATAAAAAATCTTAGCAGTTCCAGGTAAGTATTCTCTTACATTCTCCTTTTTTCCTTGGGTTTGTGTTTCCTTGGTTGAATGTTTTCAGTGATTGATTCATGTTTTTAGCTTATTAGCAATGTTTGTTGCATGCTCGTATGTTTGATTACAAATGTGATGAGTTTGGGTTGAGTTTTTGGTGTGATCTTGCGGTTTTCGGCCGTGGGTGTCAAAAGAGGGTTGGATGTATGCCCATGCATTCGTTCATGCACACCCGTGCATTTTAGTTTTGAGTAAGGTCACGGTCGTGTATGCGAGCATGCACGACCAGCTTTTGTAAGGGGTCACGCCCGTGCGCCCGAGGGTCACGACCGTGCATCAGCCTAAAATGAGTTTTTAGTCAGAATTTTCAGAAGCTTGCACGGTTGGGCTGCACGCCTGGCACACGGCCCGTGCACTCGCATGCACACCCGTGCGTCCGATCATGCACGCCCGTGTACCCTAGCAGAAAATGTGAAATAAGAAAAGAAAAGAAAATAAAATAAAAGAAATAAGAAAAAGAAAAGAAATAAGCAGAATTTCAATAACAAGAAACTCATCACCAGACTTAAGTAGCGTAATCTAGCGATAGGTTACGATCAGAAAACAGAATTAAAGATGAGAACAGAAACAGAATCAGAAAACAGAAACAAAATCAGAAATAGAACAGAAACAGGAAAACAGTAAGAAAAACAGAACATAAAGAAAAGAGAATTAAACAGATAACATGCATGAATAGCATCATTCGGCATAGCATGTTAAACAGTGTTTTCAGAAAAGGGATCAAGTGATCTAATTGCATCAGTTTTTAGCATCCAGGGCTCGATATTCGAGTCAATTATTCAAGGTGAATTTGAGGGGGCATCTATGGGATTTCAGCTTTCTGACTTCGGTCAGATTGGTTAGATTTCAGCTTACTAGTCCGAGGACTGGTATGGTAGGACATTTCAGCTTACTAGTATTTCGCTGGTATGGTTTAGCCCACTTGGCCAAGATGTCGAATCCCTGTTTTCATCAGTCTGATCAGCATAGCAGGTATCTTCGGATACAGAGATTTTAGAAACAGTTTTATTTAGCTTTTTAGTGTTTTGGATCTTGAGATCCTAACAGTAGTTTTCAGAAACATGTTTTCAGTAAACAGGCCCAAGGGCAAATAGCATGATTTCAGCATCCCATGATACATAGTACATGGCATGGCAGAACATACAAACAGTAAGATCACAATCATGTAAGATAAGAAATAAAGAAAGACAAAGCTGCACGATATACGTCAGAAATAAGAAATAAAAGAATTCAGCTAATCCTATCAGAACGCAGAATCATTAAGAGAAGCAGAGGATTAGAAGAAGCTATTAGGCTATCAGGAGCTTAGTTAAGTTCGCCTAGATAACAGTTAGTCAGCAGCAGCTTAGTCTAGAGCCTACCCGGGGGTAGAGGTAGGAGGTGCTTACTGAGTGACTTGTCACTCATTCCCTGTGTTTCCCTTTTTGCAGGTTGGTGTTTCGGGGAGCTGAGTTTAGTGCACGAGAGATGGCTGGTTTGTGGGATATGGCTCGAGCGGGTTTTTACCCGAGTTTTCAGATATATGTATGAATATATATTCAGTTTCAGCAGATAGCATGTTTGTGGCTCGCATGCTTTATATTGCTCATGCATTCGGATTGTACAGTATCTTTATGTTTTCAGATAGTATTATTATTTTATAAACATGCGTTTTTATTCAAGATACTGTACAGTGGGTATTAGTGTCCCATCACAGATTTATAAACCAGCTTCCGCATCATTTTCAGTTAGTAGTCAGAGTAATACCTACTGCTATATATTAGAGTTATATATATATTTAGAAAAAAAAAAAAAGGTGGTCTACAGTAATATATGGCAGGCGGGGTGTTACAGCACGCTCGTGCATTCTGGTTTTGGCAAGGTTACAGTTGTGTATGCAAGCCATGCACGACCAACTTTTAGAGAGGGGGTCACGCCCGTGCGCCTGAGGGTCACGACCGTACGTGAGTCAAGTGTGAGATTTTAACCAAAATTTCCAAAACCTTGCACAGTTGGGCTGCACGACTGGTACACGACCCGTGTATCTGTGGGATTTTAGCTTTCTGACTTCGATCAGATTGGTTAGATTTCAGCTTACTGGCATTTCGCTAGCATGGTTTAGCCCACTTGGCCAGGATGCCAAATCCCTATATTTTTCAGTCTGATCAGCATAGCAGGTATCTTTGGATACAGAGATTTCAGAAACAGTTTTATTCAGTTTTTCAATGTTTTAGATCTTTAGATCCTAACAATAGTTTTCAGAAATATATTTTCAGTAAACAGACCCAAAGGTAAATAACATTATTTTAGATTACCATGATACATAGTATATGGCATGGAAGAGCATACAGACAGTAAGACCAGAATCATGTAAGATAAGAAATAAAAGAAAGATTAAGCTGCACGATATACGTCATAAATAAGGAAATAGAAGAATTCAGCTAATCCTAACAGAACGCTAGAATTAATAAGAAAAGCAGAGGATTAGAAGAAGTTATTAGGCTATCAGGAACTTAGATAAGTTCGCCTAGATAGCAGTTAGTCAGTAGCGGCAGCTTAGTTTAGAGCCTACCCGAGGGTAGAGGTAGAAGATGCTTACTGAGTGACTTGTCACTCATTCCCTTTAGTTTTCTTTCTTACAGGTTGGTGTCTCGGGGAGCTGAGCTTAGAGCACGAGATGACTAGTGTGTGGGATATGGCTTGAGCGGGTTTTCACCCGAGTTTTCAGTTATGTATGTATATATGTTTAGTTTCAACAGATAACATGTTTGTGGCTCGCATACTTTGGAATGCTCATGCATTCGGATTGTACAATATTTTTTATGTTTTCAGATATTATTGTTATTATTTTATAAACATGATTTTTATTTCAGGATACTGTACAGTGGGTTTTAGTTTCCCATCACATTTACAAACCAGCTTCCACATATTTTCAGTAAGCAGTCAATGTAGTACTTACTGCTATATATTAGGGATATATATATATATATATTAAAAAAAAAAAGTCTACAGTAATATATAGCAGGTGGGGTATTACAAAAACTCAACCGAAAAAGAGAGCTCAATGGATGAAAAGGATTTAAAGATGCTCTCTAAGAAGTTCAGCAAGTTCCTATCAAAGGGAAAGAAGAAAAAGAAAGAAAAAGTAGTGACTTGCTATGAGTGCGGAAAGGAAGGACATTACCGAAAATAATGTCCTAGATTGAAAAAGAAGAAATCCAAGAAGAAAATGCTTGCCGTATTGAGCAAGGAAGATTCGGATGATGAAGATGAAGAAGAACGAGTTTCCTTGTGTTTCTACATCGGAAATGAATAAAGAAATGGTGTAGAAAAGTCATCAATACAAGTAAGTACCCCAATCCTTTTTTTTATTATATACTTGATTGATGAAGTTGTGAATGTTATGTTGTAACTGTGCTGAATTGATATGCATATTTTTACTTTCCTTGTTTGATTGGTTGGGCTGAATTGATGCAAGCATAATATGTATATATGTTTGAGCTATGACATGTGCATGATTTGGAATTCATGTCAAATTGGATCAAATTTGCTTATGTTGGTTGCAAATGACATGAAGTCATATATTAAAAGTCCCCTATGGTCAAAACATGCAAAAATGATATATTTGATGTGTTTTGATCAAAGTTTGCTTTAAATGTTTTAAATTTCCCCTAAATTCCCCAAAAATTTGTAAAAATAATTTCAAATATGTCAATTATATTTAAATTGTGTTTAGACATGTTTGAAATATGTTTTTAGTTTGATTTCAATGCTTTGATTTGAACAAAAATCATTTTTGAAAGATTTGAAAATGTTTTGAAAAAGCCCCTTGTGTCAAACTGTAGTTTTCTGTAGAATTTCTGGGTTTTATAGTTCATACACGACCGTGCATGTGATTTACATGACCGTGCATGATACATTTGCCCAGTCACTGTTCCGTGCTTATAGGAAACACGATCGTGCATGTCACGAAATCAGATATACATGCCCATGTAGTTCATCAACAAGACCGTGCCTGACACAAAGGTGTAGAAAATGCTTCAGTTTCACATATTTTTAATTTTCTACAAGTATTTTTCCTATATGCTTTAATGATCAAATTCTTTTAGATGAAAATGATGAATTTAATGCATATGATTGCTCAAAAAGGGGAGAAATGAAAATTGAATGCTCCTCAATTGAAAATGTATGTTCTTGTGAGGGGGAGTATTTAAATTTTCTATCAACAATTGGTACCATATTCTTTGAAAGAGAGGGAGCAAAATTTAGTTGATAAGGGGAGAAAATTTCATATGTGTGCATAATTTGATAAAATATTTTTCAAATGGGAAGACATTTTTTTTGGGTGCTAAATTGAAAACTTTTTAACATACCTTTTTGATTTATAACAAAAAGGGGGAGACATGTTAGGTATGTTAAAATGATATTGATATTGAATATTTTCATGTTTTTTTATGCTTAATGAATATTTTTGATAAAATTTTATATTCTGTGCAGCTACAACACACGCCTGTGCTATCTAGAAAATATTAATCGTGTGGAGATCATGCGGGTATCGTGTGTGGAACCGTATGGCCTTCTAGAATTCTAAAAAGTTGAAACTTCAAGGACATACGACCGTGTGTGTATAGACACACGCCCGTGTGTGTACACGCGATAGAAAAATATGTCCGTTGGAAAGTTCAGAACAAAGGAAGCACGACTGTGCAAGAGATAGACTGTAACATCTTAGGGTTAGATTTGTTTTTTAGGCTTCTAATCTGGGGTTAGATTACGATTCGGTGAGAATTCTGGGGTTGTGAGAGAGTTTTGAGGTGAAATAGAGTTTTTCCTGAGTTAGGTGGCTTTTGCATGGGTCATATTGAGAGGATTCGCATGCAAGCACAGGAAAATGCTAGTAGTGCATTTTTTCCTCAACATGCACGCTCGTGTATGTTGAGGTGCACGACCATGCATGTTGAGGTGCACGCCTGTGCATGTGTTGGGTTTTTCCCGCCTTCGTTTTAAGTTAAGTTTATCTGATTTTCTAGCCATTTTCACCCAAAGTTTCCATTTGATTTTCAGAGACTACCAACCCTAGAAGGGAAAATCAGCAACTAGGACCATCCAATCCAGCTTAAAAGCTCGTTTGCTTGAGTGAAAAGCATGTCAAGAGGTAGATGTTTCTTACCTCTTTCCTTCTCTTCCCTTGTGTGATGTGTTTGATGTATTCGAGCATGAGTTTGATTTCAGCATGCTTGTTAGTTTACTTTGCATGTTTGATGATTTGAGATGATGATGATGATGATTGGATATATATATATATATATATATATATATATATATATGTGATATGTATGAGATTATGTGTATATGTGTACTTTTGAAATGGGTTGAATGATTGAATATGTGATTGGAAGTTATGGATGAAATAATCATGTGTTTATAAAGTGTTTTATGTGCTAATATGAAGTGATTTGAGTTTGGTATGAGATTTGGATGCGAATAACCTTGATTCCTGCTGGCTATGTTGATGTAGAGTGCGATGCACACTCGTGCACGTGTAGCGCACACCCGTGCATGTTATATTTTGCTTGGTCACGACCATGTTCATGTACCCGTGCATGACCTAGAATTGTAGGGTCACGTTGTGCATGTTCATGTCACGACGTGCACCAACGAAAAATGAGAAAATGAAGAAAAATCACAGAACCTTGTACGACCACACTCACGACTGACTCACGGCCCCGTGCAAGCGTATGCATGCCCATGCGCATAGACACGGATACCTGTGCGTCAGATATAAAAGAGAAAATAAAGCATGAAACAAGAAATGTGCACAGTAAAAGTTATATAAGTGATATAAAACAGTAAAATAAGCTTAGTTAAGTTTACATGATGCATCATATGCACAACATAACATGACATGCCATACAGAGTTTTCAAAAATGGATTCGAAGATCTGAATTCATATTTTCAGTAGAAAAACATTGATTCCAGGGGTGAATACGAGGGGGCACTTGTGAGTTTCAACACAACCATAGCATCAGGAGCTATATGCTCATTAGTAGCCCTATGTATTAGCATATACCAGGGTGCTCAGTTAGTAGTTTAGAGATTTCCTGATCCGAATATCAGATGTAGTTATAGTGCGAGGCGTTCAGTTCAATATCTGATTCAGAGGCATCACGTGACCCAAATAGTTTTTAGCACGTGTTTACATAAGAAACTCACATGGCTAGAGTACCTAATCTCTGTATTCATCAGTCTGCGCAGCATAACAGGTATCTTCAGATACACAGTTTTCAGATAAGCTTTTATATCAGTTTTCAGATATGAGCTCTTAGGATCCAATGATAATTTTTAGTAAACAGTTTTCAGAAAGCTAGTTTTAGTATAAAGGCCAAGGCCTAGATATGATTTCAACATGTTTTATAACATATCATTCTCACATGACATATACAACAACATATCATTCAGAGAATGATAAGACAGTAAAAAATAGTAATTCAGTAAGAAACAATATATATTCAGAATGCAAGAAATCACACAATGATATGTGAATTTCATAAAGCTAATGCTAGAACATTAAAGATACAGAAAACAAATACCTAAACAGTATGATTGCACGTGAGAACTAGTTTGGTTTCCTCCCATGTATGTGTATGTTTCAGTATGTGATGCCAGTGGCATTCCTCCCAGGAAGAATGGTTTAGGGTCAGAGATTATTAACACTTACTGGCTGAATGTATCACTCACTCCCTATTTTCCTTTCTCTTGCAGGTTAGTATGGTCTTAGGAGCTGGGAGGAGGAGATGACTACTCGACTGGGATCTAGTTTTGGGTTTTGTGTTATGCTTCCGGTTTGCATGCCTTATTGTTTTATGACTAGATGTGATAGTACAACATATGTACATATCTGTATACATATATTTTGTATATATTTTCATATATATATATATATATCAAGTGAAGTTTCAAGCGAAATAAACTATTATTTTACCTTGGTTTTCTGCTGCTATATTTCAGTTTAGTTTAGGTGTTTTTGTTGTGTATTATTGGATATATTTAGTATTTCGTTTGATAAAATATTATTAATTGATAAAATAACAAAAAACAGTAATATACAGTAGGAGTGCCTACATGGACACGCTTGTGCAATTTCCTAGAAAGTCTCCAACGGCTCTCAAATCATCCCAACGGCTATCTCTTTCCAATTCATATAAATTGGAGATGATTTGAAGACTTAAGGGTTAGAGAATTAGGCCAAACACTGTTATTCATTCACTCTCTAATTCTTCTCCAATTTCTCTCACAAAAACCATATTGTAATTCTTTAGAGAGAATCCTAGTAAGCTTAAGTGTTGTATCAGCCTTGAGAGGTAAATTTTTGTAAAATTTTCACAAATCTTTGGGCGCAATCCTGTGAAACTAGTGTAGGGCGTAATCTCTGTCAAAACTAAGTTAAGGGCACAATCCCTTGTATCAAAACTAGTGTATGAAGAGCGAAATCCCTTGGATCAAAACTATTATAACTTTGAGGTTGAAGTTAGTGGAAAGAAAATCTTCAAGCGGGGTTGCTTGAAATAGTGGACGTAGCAGGCGTATAGAAGCTCTGAACCACTCTAAATCGACTGAGCATTTCTTTTCCCTTAGTCTCTTTAATTTATATTATTTGCTTAGCTTTGTGTTTAATTATAAATTATATGCATAATTATATGTTTGTGTTGGTAGAATAGAAAAAGTTTTACAATTCCAAAAGATTTTTTAAATAAGTTATTCA
>JAJEJH010001547.1:21571-44424 GCA_026122585.1 Anacardium occidentale
AGGAAGCAAGTAATGCTTGTTTTCACTTGTACACGCCCATGCATGGCATTATATTTAAGGGAGAGCCGAGAGAAATTAGTTTCTTTTCTCACACACTTTACATTTTAGCATTTCTCTCTCTTCCATTTCAGTTTCTCCCAATCTTAGAGAGGAAATGCAGCAGCAAGTAGCTCCCCGAACAAGCTAGAGAGCATAGAGATTAGTTCGAAAGATTTGTTTTCAGAGGCAATGGCATGAGGTAAGTGTTTGCTTACCTTTTCCTTGGGTTTCCCGGCTTGCTTTGTGATTTTTGATGCCATGGATGAGTCCTTTGCATGTTGATGAATGCTGGAAATGTTTCTATGCCATTGCATGTTGATTTGGTTGATGGATTTTCACCATTTGATCCATGCATGTATGATTGATCATGTTGTAGTGAGAGAAAACTAATGCTTCCATGGTAAAATGTTTGATGATTGATGCATGTAAAGTTGGTTGCTCAACCTGTGTTATTTGAGGTGCTGGGAACATGTGTTTGAAGTGATTTTGCAATTGAACGAGATTTGGTTGGTGATTTGTGCAATTTCTGGCTGGTGTTCTTGTTGAAGAACAAGACGCACGACCGTGTGTCTGCACGGCACGGTCGTGTGCCTTTGTTTTCCAAAACACACTTCCGTGTGCACGCTATTTGCACGGCCAGAATTCCAGGCACACGCCCGACATCCTGAGGAACACGCCCGTGTGTTTGCTTTTCACTGAAATGTTCAGGAAATTCCAGTAGCTTGTACGGTCAGGCGCACGACCAGTGCACGACCCCGTGCGTCCAGGCACACGCCCGTGTGTCTAGGACTTGCACAACTGTGTGTTAGCCATGCATGCCCGTGTGCTTTGCCCACACGCTCGTGCACTTGCAGATTTTCAAAAAATGATTGTTAATTGATTAATTAAGCATGCAAATTCAGAATAAAGACTAAATTGCTTCAGATAAGCATCAGATGAGCATGAATTCAGATAATAAAGCTGCACATGCATTCCATGGCATTACATGTAGCTTCAGAGAGGATCAAGAGATCCGAATTCAATAGTATTCAGTATTTAGAACCCGATGTACGGGTAAGAGTATAGGGTGAATACGAGGGGTCATCTGTGGGATTCAGCCTTCTGACACCAGTCAGATCGTCCAGCAGTATACAGATTCAGCTTTCTAGCCAGTAGCTAGACTGTTCAGCCCACATGGCCAAGATGTCGAATCCCTGTGTTCACCAAGTCTGATCAGCACAGCAGGTACCTTCGGGTACAGAGAGGTATTCAGATGCATGCATCCATAGTATTTTCAGTAGCATGACATGACATACGCATCATGACATGAATAAATAAGATATCAGTAAATGAATGTGATTCAGATATTCAGTAAATCAGTTTCCAAATTTTAGCAAGCGCATAGATGTATGAATAGGGCCGAGACCTAGGTATGTTTGATTATTGTGATTGTTTGTGCTTGCTTGGGTTTTGAGGGAAGTAAGGAGCGCTTACTGGGTGATCTTTATCACTCATCCCCCTCCTTCTTCCATCCTTTTCAGGTGGTTCATGCTGTTTCCGAGGAATGGGTAGTTCGAGGTTGACGGAGAGGGCCCACACCACGATCTCAGTATGTATATATGTTTTGGACCTGTGTGATCGTTTTGTGAAGGTTTATGTAACCAGATGTACAGAAACAATATGTATATAAATGATAAAGGCCATTGGGCCCATTGTACAGAAAGACAATGTATATTTCAGTTTATGTATTGAGTTTCGCTTCCGCATATATTATACAGTAGTTTCAAATTTTCTTTTCGTAGGATTCCCGTCGCGGGTACCCGAGTTTTCAGGTTATTAATAAAAGCTCCCCATTCAGTATTCAGAAGCAGGGGTACTCGTGGCGGCGGGTCCTACACTTCCGGTTTGCATGCTTTATTGTTTTATGACTAGATGTAATAGTACAACATCTGTACATATATGTATACATATATTTTGTATATATTTTCATATATATATATATATATATAGTGAAGTTTCAGGCGAAATAAACTATTATTTTACCTCGGTTTCCCGCTGCTATATTTTAGTTTAGTTTAGGTGTTTCTGTTGTGTATTATTGGATATATTTAGTATTTCGTTTGATAAAATATTATTAATTGATAAAATAACAAAAAACAGTAATATACAATAGGAGTGCCTACATGGACACACTCGTGCAACTTCCTAGAAAGTCTCCAACGGCTCTTAAATCATTCCAACGGCTATCTCTTTCCAATTCATATAAATTGGAGATGATTTGAAGACTCAAGGATTAGGGAATTAGGCCAAACACTCTTATTCATTCACTCTCTAATTCTTCTCCAATTTCTCTCACAATAACCATATTGCAATTCTTTAGAGAGAATCCTAGTAAGCTTAAGTGTTGTATCAGCCTTGAGAGTAAATTTCTGTAAAATTTTCACAAATCTTTGGGCGCAATCCTGTGAAACTAGTGTGAGGCGTAATCTCTGTCAAAACTAAGTTAAGGGCGTAATCCCCTGTATCAAAACTAGTGTATGAAGGGTGAAATCCCTTGGATCAAAACTATTATAACTTCGGGGTTGAAGTTAGTAGAAGGAAAATCTTCAAACGGGGTTGCTTGAAGTAGTGGACGTAGCAGGCGTAGAGAAGCTCCAAACCACTCTAAATCGGCTGAGCATTTCTTTTCCCTTAGTCTCTTTAATTTATATTATTTGCTTAGCTTTGTGTTTAACTATAAATTATATGCATAATTATATGTTTGTGTTGGTAGAATAGGAAAAGTTTTACAATTCCAAAAGATTTTTTAAATAAGTTATTCACCCCCCTTTAGGTTATTTGCCATCTAGTTTTTGGGGTTTAACAAGAGCATTTTCGTCTTTGATCTTTCGAAATAGATAATTTTGATTCGAGTTGTCCTACAGGGTAAAATCGTTTAGGAGTAATAGACTCACCCTCTATTCACCGTGTCTTACATGTCGTATAATGTTAGGTTTAAGTCATCTTATTGTTTAATCCAAAATCTTATCTTTAGGGCTAGATGTGTTGTCATTAGGTTTCTTTCGAGTTTTAGTCTTCACTCTACTTAGAAATTAGGCTCACATCTCTTTTGTCTATCTACTTATTAGACCCACCTTTTGCCACCATTTTTGTTGAGTCCAATAAAGTTGTTGCTTAAAATAAGTGTACCCACTTAATCTAGCATACATGTCATGCATAAACACATCATGCATATCATACACTAACATGTCATTTTGTCAATCTTACATACATGTCATGCATAAACACATCATGCACTAACATGTCATTTTGTAACCGTTTAGTAGGAGAAGAGAAATATGACTAAGAAAACATGACAGAGGAAATAATGGAAAAACTTGAGATTATAATTAAGGAAAAACTTGCTATAAAAATGGATGACTTGATGAACAAGAAGACCCAAATGATGACAAAAATGGAAGGAAAGCAGAAAATGGGAGAAACAAATGAAACAAGGGGCTTACCGCAAGAGTAGTAGAAGGATTCAAAGGATGACTTCTTTGATTTGGAAGATTATTTGAAAACCCAGAAAGAGAGAGAATGTAGGACCCACCGCCACGAGTACCCCTACTACTGAATAAAACTGTTCTTTTATTTAATAAACTGGGAATCGGGTACCCGCGATGAGTACTTTGGATGTAATAATCAGGGACTTGGAAATGATCAAACAAAGACACAATGAGTCATTCGCTGAATTTATATCTAGATGGAGAGAGAAACCCTCCAAGATGACAAACAAACCTCCTGAGAAGGATCAAGTAAAAATGATAATGAGAAACCTTCTCGCTGCTTTTTATGAGAAGATTTGTTTCTTTCGATTGACCACATTTAAACAATTGTATGCTGTTGGGATACTAATTGAAGATGTCTTGGTTACACAAGAGGGAAAGAAGTATGCCTTTAAGAAGAGTGAGCTTGAAACAAAAAATGGTGAGACAATTGTAAAGGTTGAAGGAGTAAATATGGTAGCATTTGGGCCAAGACAATTCTCTAATCTGAATATGTCACTCTCAAAGGCATTTGACAATTTGAAGAGAATAGGTCTACTACAACTAATGACACCTTGCCCACCACCAAATCCATTACCAACAGGTTATGACTCAAGGACTTATTGTCGCTTCCATCAAGGTCGAGGCTATTTGACTAATGAATTTAAGAAATTGAGGCATGAGATTCAGAATCTCATTGACACTGGAAGGTTGGTTGAACTAGATCAACAACCTGGTGGAAGATTCCTGTGAAACTTGAAGGACATTATCTTTTTGAACTTGTCTTTTCTTCAGCATGTGTTGCATCTCATGAATGTATGTATTAACCAAATTTGGCGATAAAATATGATTTGAATTTTCCAAAAAGGAGGTAAACTAGTCTTGGTAGATTTTAAAACACTAAATGTGAGATTTTGAGCCCATGATCATGCACAAACAAATGACCTTTGATTTCCTTGTTGAGTGTGTTCTCTCTGATAGGTGTCTCTAAAACTTGCTTCAAATACTAATCAAGATCGTAATCGATCACATGCATCCACAGAAATGATGATGGTACTAAAAGTAATCTCCTTGACCAAAAAGCCAACCATGACACAAGTTGACCCTAGAGAATCCTGTTGAGCCTAAAACATATTTTTTGGCAAACCCTACACCATAAATCATCAACCTATTTTTTGTCCTTACCCTACCGTGGGGGCTAGTTGAGCATTTAAGACTCTTAGGGCAAGCAAACGGAAAGTAGTGACACTTGCGCTTATTTATATAAAACATAAAAAAAAAAAAAAAGAGACAAAGAGAAAGGAAAAAAAAAAAAAAGAGAAAAAATGAATGAAAAGGTGAAAGTAAGAAAAAAAAAAAGAGAGAGAGAGAGAAAAAAGTCTTTTTGTAACAAAGCGTAAGCATTTAGGAAGCTAAAAAGAGAAACAAACACAAATCGATGTTCAAACCTTGAAGAAAAAGTTTTAGATGGCCTTATCAGTGCCTTCGGTTTAAACTACCACTATCCAATAAAATCTTACCTTCACTTCAACCCCATAACAACCTTTATAAAGATTATCAGATTTGTGTCTGCATGTGACCTAAGTTATAGAGATCAGATGAACAAGTAAGCCTATGGTAGACACCCTTCGTGAGTTGAACTTGAGCGTAAAATTTTCACCCATTCAAACACTTGAGTGAATGATATGTGAGTGTCTATCAAGCTAGGTAACTTCTTTTTTGGATAAAAATCTTTTGTCATATTGAATTGTGAGTTGAAGTTTGAGATGTTAAATCCCATCAAGATAAAAAGAAGGAAATAGAAGAAAAAGAAAAAAAAAAGAATAATAAATCGAGGCGTGGTCCCTTGGTATAGGTCTCATACCCTCCCATTGATATGGTTATGATATCAAGCATTACTTTTGAGTTCTGTCTAGAAGAGACAGTTCTTTTCATCGGAAACGCCTAGAAAGGGACATCCTAGTTCTATAAATTTACCTCGAAGAGGTAAATTACTTTCGAGGTCTGTCTAGAAGGAGTAGTTCTTTTCGTCAGAGACACCTAGAAGAGGCTAATTCATCATAAGTTTGTCTAGAAAGGATATCCTATTTCTGTAAATTTATCTAGAAGAGGCAATTTACTTTTAAGTTTTGTCTAGAAAGGGTAGTTCTTTTCATCGGAGACCCCTAGAAGAGGCTAATTCATCTTAAGTTCGTCTAGAAGGAACATCCTAGTCTAGTAAATTTACCTCGAATAGGTAATTTATTTTCGAGTCTGTCTAGAAGGGACATCCTAGAAGGGACACCTAGAAGAGACTAATCCATCATATGTTTGTATAAAAGGGACATCTTGTAGGACCCGCCGCCCCGAGTACCCCAGCTGCTGAACAATAAATCTCTTTCTATTAAATAAACTAGAAATTGGGTACCCGAGACGGGAATCCTACGGGAAAGAAAACCCCACTGTTGCTACTGTACATAAGCGGAAGCTGAAACTGAAACAAATATACAATGAGCCCAACTGGCTTTTCATATATACATCTGTTCTTTACACTGTTCTGAATAACTGAAAATGTAAATAATACATTTATAAGACCACACAGGCCAAACTGAAATAAAAATACATCTGGAAAGTGTGTGTGGGTTCCCCTCTCGCAAGCCTCGGTCCACCCGCTCCTCGCCAGTAGCAAACTAACCTGAAAAAGAAGGAAGAAGGAAAGGAATGAGTGATAAAGATCACCCAGTAAGCATTCCTTACTTCCCCCGCCCAAACAAGCAACAAGCACACACAAACACACACTGAATCTTGGCCTCGGCCCTATCCATACATCTAGTCGCTTGCTGGCGTTGAAACTGCTGATTCTGGATTAACTGTTATCTGATTACTGATTTCTGATTATCTGATTAGTCATGCCAATATGTATATGTAATGACATGCTGAGCTGGAAACTGAAAATGACTGATGATGCATGCATCTGAATCTATAACTGTACCCGAAGGTACCTGCTGTGCTGATCAGGCTGATGAACACAGGGATTCGGTATCCTGGTCAAGTGGACTAAACATTCTAGCTACTGACTAGAAAGTTGAATACTGAATACTGAAATACTGCTACTGAGCTGACTGACTAGTGTCAGAAAACTGGGTCCCACAGATGCCCCCTCGAGTTCACCCTAAACTGAAACTCATAACTTGGGTTCTGACTACTGAAATCTACTGAATTCGGATCCTTGGATCCTCATTCAGGCTACATACTGTGTCATGCTATGCATATGCTGCATTTCTTATCTGGATTCATTGTTATCTGATGTTATTTAGTCTTTGGATGGATTACCAAACCTTCAATGATTCATTTCTGCCTTTTTCTGGAAAATCTGGCTGACGCACGGGCGTGTGGGCCAAGCACACGGTCGTGCAGGAGAGACACACGGCCGTGCCAAGCAAAGCACACGGGCGTGTGCCCAGACACACGGGACCGTGCCCCGATCGTGTGTCTGGTCGTGCTCTCCTCTGGAATCGCTGCGCATTTCTACTGAAAAAGCTGGCACACGGCCATGTCCCTCAGGACACACGGTCATGCAGCTGCAATTCTGGCCGTGTGCACCTTGTGCACACGGGCGTGTGTCTACGGGCACACGGGCGTGTGTCTGGCTCTGCAACATGAGCACCCACTTGGACCAAGCTGGAAATCCATCCAAACACACACATTTCTCAACCAAACTGAAATTAACTGGAAACATGCATAAATGGCACTACAATATACACATAGCATGCATCAATTTCATCATCCATCAATTCCTACTGAATCCACCATGAAAATCTACCATTTCTCTCACTAACACACACAAGCAGAGCAAGCATGCATTTTGGGTGGAAAATAAGCATCTCAATCAACATATAATCATCATCTCATCATCATATACACATGCCACATAGCATCTCAAGCTGGAAATGGAAACACACGTTTCCAATCATCATCAAACAAGCTGGGAAACTGAAAGAGAGAGTAAGAAACACTTACCTCTCGCCATGGCTGCTGGAAACTATCTCTCAAGCTAATCTCTGATCTCTCTAACTGGATTGAGAGCTGCTGGAAGCTGGAAATCTGATCTAGGGCTGGGAGCTGCTGAAACAAAAGAAGCTGAGCTGAAGAAATGGGAAAAGCTGGGTGAGAAGCTAATAAATCTCTCGTCTCTCTCTCCTGCTACCCACCTGCACGGGCGTGCAGGGCACTGTGCACGGGAGTGCACCAGGGAAAATGAATAAAATTCATTTTCCGCGCTTCGCATGATTAAAACCTCCCTAAAGGCATCATACGAAGGCCACTCGGCTCTGAAAAACTACCATCTCACCCCTGAACTCCTCAAGACCCCCACCCTATTCCTAGTTATATTTCTAACCCCAGAACTCTATCCCTAAGGGCTTTTCTAGAAAAACCCAAGATGCTACACATCCTATTTCAGTAATTTATCTAGAAGGGGAAAGTTACTTTCGGGTTTTGTCTAGAAGAGGCAGTTCTTCTTGTCGGAGTCGCTTAGAAGGGGTTAATCCATAGGCTTAGGGGACTGGAAGTGTTTGCCTTTGCCGCTTTGTTTGTTAACTTTTATTGATCCAAAATTAAGTGTCTTCTTTCTATACTTTGTTGTATTTTGTATATATGTTCATTGCATTCACAACACACACAAAATTCACAAAGTAAGGCGCATCTGTAGACACCTCATTTTGAACCCAATAGGGTCACCCCCGATGATGAAAAACCTAAATATTGAGTTAGAATTTTTGAAATATTGAGCTAAGGTTAAACAAGAAAAAAAAAATTGAAAATGATGATAACCCAAGCAGAAGAGGAGAAGCACGACCCGCCCAAGAGAAGAAAGAAAGAGAGCGAGCATGCAGGGGAGCAGGCCTAAGTCTGATACCTGTTTTCTGAGTGTGTGCTTTTTTTTTTGTTGGCTTTTCCTCTTTTGCGGCCAGTCTTCTGCTTCTCTCTCTTGCTCCTGTGAGGCCTGCGTGTTGCGCGCTGTGTGGCTGGACAGTTGGCTACCTTTTTCATCCAAACCGTTTATAAAAGGAGGGGATTTTTGAGGAAGAAAGGGAGGGGAAGGAGAAAAAAAAAAAAAAAACTAGAGGAGAAAAACTTTTTTTTTTTTTTGGGAGAGAAAAACCTTTTGGGAGGTGGGATTTTTGAGAAACGAAAAAAAGAAAGGGGAAAGCAAGAAAGAAAAAGAAATTTATGGAGAATTAACACATTTTGGAAATCAATCTATTTTCTGTTCTGATTCTCAACTCTATATTTGATCAAATTCCAGACAACGGTTTTCAGGTTAGTCACTGAGGGGAATTTTTTATAAATAAAATTCTTATATTACTTTATTTTATTTTGTATATATGTTAAATTATATAATTGAAATATTGTATTTTATAGTTTGTATTGATTCGTTATTATTCTGTATTATTTTATATATTTTATATTTGATTTGATCCTCTATATCTGTATTTTTTTTGTGCTATACTTTTGTTTATTATGTATTCTGTATTTTCAATCATGTACATACATGTGTGTATTATAATATACTGTATATATGCATAATAAATATTCTGTAAAGTAAACCTCATGTTCTGTGTGTATTTGCATGCGTTATGTATCCAAATCAAATGCATGTGAAGTTGATTATCTTGGTGGTTAGAAATATACAGAGGTTTTGGGCATCCTGGGTTCAAACAGCGTAAAGTAGATTTGTTGCGTTTTATATGTGCATTCGTGTATATTGTATATATAATTTTCTGCATGGGATTTGGGCCACTGTGGCTGGTTGTCTTGGTGCGAAAGGCGGGAAACTTATCAACCTGGGCACTCGGGTTCAAGTCTTGTGTGGGAGGATCCGCGTTTGTTTTATTTAATTGTTTATTTAATTATTTATTCTATTGGGCCATATGTTGCAATTCATCCTTTTGGGCTGGTTGGGCCGCACTATGTTTATTTCTTAAGGTGGGCTGTATTTTGTTTATTTCCTTAGGTAGACCGCTTTTATTTGGGCTAGACTTTCAATAATTGTTCTTATCGTTTTTATTTCAAAAGTATCATTTGTCCTAACCAAATTTTATCTTACAGGATTTATTTATTGCATTAACTAATTAATTTGTTTTATAGAATTTATTTATTTATTTACTATTTATAGGTTTGTTTAGGATTAGATAAAATGTATAGAGGTGTATGGAAAAATAGTTGTAATTTTTAATTTTCTTTTTTGTATTTTATTATATTCGTAGATGAATGTAATTTATTGTATGTGTATGATTAATATTAATAATGTATCGTGTGATAATATGAAACTTAATTAAACTTGGTAACGCGTTTAACGAATGAACCACAATAATGAATGTTGGTTTTTATATCGGACGGTATGAGTGTCTAACACCTTTCTATTACCGTACCTGACTCTCCGAACTCAACCCATTGGACAAGTGAGGAGTGGTTGAGTCTTTTGTAAGGGATCTATAAATCGTCCGATCCTCATCGATGTGTTTTTTTTCTCGAGGTAATTCTTGGATAGCGACTCCATAGACTTCGTAACGGGCCATAAACCAGTTATGTGCTCCTATTGACCACGTTTAGGGTAGTTAAATAAGAGTGACAAGTTTGCCCTCGCTTGACGCGACAAAAATCGATGCCACACATATATTATTTGCCTATTCACAAATTAAATAATCCTTTGCACAAAGCTACTGTTATGATTCTCCAAAGAATTTTCAGCTATCACTTCTGTGTCCAAGTTAACCTTCATTTCAGAACTTGATTGCCGGCTCTCTTTCAAAGTTACGAACTTCAGAACCAAAATTACCAAATAGTTACAAAAATGAATAGCACTACAGAAATCAATGTTGAGAATGAGAGAAACTTTCATAAAACTACCCAAAGAGGTGGGCACATAGGTGGTCATGTACATATAAAAAACCACCAATTCATATATATATGTATGTATAATTATATTTTACAATTTTATTTATAGATAAAATGCCTACTAGGAAAGACCGACTACTTACCACATCAACTGGAACAAACACAGATTGAGCAAGAAGTGATCCTGACATGCCAGCAATTCCATTTGCTATGGCTGCTTGTGTAGCTTCAGACAATTTAAATGGCTCTACCACCTTAAAACGGGCTACTTTTGTTGTTTCTAAAGCAGTGATAAATATTATCCTGGCAGGAATCGCACCCGTGATGACAGTACCAAAACCTCTGTATAGACCAGGAATCCCATCTGCCTTCAGTATCCCCCTGAAATTAAAAAGACTGAACTCATGCTTTGACTTCTTTAAGCCTCACAAAAGGACTCTCATCTCTACCACTTGGGCTACCCCTTGAGGGGTATTTTGGTTTTTTAAATTAAAATTAAAAAATAAATTTTATAAAACTATTAAAAATTAATAAAAAAATTTAAAAATAAAAAAGTTTAAAAAGCAGCTACCGTCGTCAACACCTAGCTAGGTGGCTAAAAACGGCCACCTGGTTCTAACCGTCACGATGTCGAAGGTGATTAGATCTGGTTGTCTCCGCTATCTAAAATGGTTAGAACGGCTAAAATCAAAGATTCTGACCGTTTTCGACCTTCTCAAATGGCAGAGACGATCAAATCTGGTCGTCTCTGTCAGATCTTTGGTGGTCAGATCTAACTGTCTTCGTTATTAGTGGTCAGATTCGACCACTAATAGAACCAGATAGCCGTTTCCGACCATCTTGTTAGGTTAGAGGCGGCAACAGTGATAGCTTTTTAAACTTTTTTTTATTTTTTATTAAAATTTTTAAATTTTTTATTAACTGTTTTAATAAATTATTATTATTATTTTGATAATTTTTAATTTAATTTAATTTATATTAAATTTTATTTTAATATTAATATTATAAAATGTATTTTGGTTTTTTCTACAGTAAAAATGTGACAATTTAGATTTTAAAAGTTTTACGGATAAGAACTTGTCATTAAGCTAAATCTTGGTGGTAATATAT
This sequence comes from Anacardium occidentale, assembly GCA_026122585.1. Taxonomy (NCBI): domain Eukaryota; kingdom Viridiplantae; phylum Streptophyta; class Magnoliopsida; order Sapindales; family Anacardiaceae; genus Anacardium; species Anacardium occidentale. The sequence continues at coordinate 33,106 of JAJEJH010001547.1, forward strand.
CGTTCAACCTATAATTATTTTAAGAATAAAATCCTAACATAACTAGTGTGCTTTGATAGAATCTAAATCAAGTTAACATGGAAGACATTGTCTCGAGGAATAAAATAACTAAATTTGATTGTGCTTGGGTTCTTGTTTTTATATCACATAACCAAACATGCTATTATTATTAAATGGAAAATAATCCATTGTGTATCATTTTAATAAGTTTCCTTCTTTGAAAGGCAGATTTGCTCAGGATTATAATATGGCCAAAGGACAGATTCCCACTAAAGGTAATTTTTGAAAATACAAATTTTATCTTTTAACTTTTATAAATCTAAACATTTAATCGATGATCAAAATTAATAATTAATTTTAATAATTAATAATTAAATATTAATAATTAAAAGAAATATTTTATCTTTTTATAAAAATATTAAAAAATAATAAAATATATTTTATAATAATATTAAAATAAATTATAAAATATTTAAATTTTAAAAAAAAAATATAAAATTAAAATAAAAAAAAATTAAAAAAACAAACACAGCCACTTGATTTAGTGAACTTAGTATAAGAGTAACAGGACAACTTAAGAGAGGATGATGGAGGCAAGAATCAACCTATTGGGTGTTCTTTTAATGATTTTAGTACCCGTGCAATTAGTTATCATGCTCGCATAATAGAACTAGAAAACCAAAAACAATCTCTTGACTTAACAGCCTCTACTATCAACTGTAGTCGAGAATAGTTAAAAATAATCGACTTTAACCTTACTAATCGATTTTTGCTATACTCGATGGCAAAGGTGGTTAGATATGACTATCTCATAAATCAGAAGACATTTTTTGACCTTCTGATTTTATTATCGTTGACCATTATTATCAATGACGTTGTCGATTATAATGGTTATTTTTTTAATTTTAAAAATTTTTATTTTTTATTTAAATATTAAATTATATTTTTTTGATAAGGATACTTTAGTTATTTTATCAAAAGTATTAAAAAATAAAAATAAAAATGATCAACGAATAAGTATATGAATTTTTAAATATTAAAGAATAAAATTTTGCCATTTCAAAAAACCTAGGGTCAGAACGAGGCTTTTGGCCTTATAATATTGGCAACTCTTAGTTCTTGCCATGTCATGTCTTTCTTTGGAGCCCAATTCAAGGTTCAAGAGAATCAAGACTCCTAAGCTATTTCCAAGGCTTTTTAGTTTCCATAGAAGTTTCATTCACAAAATTTTGATTTTTCTCTAAGACTAAAGATTTTTAATTTTTAAAAAACACATAGAAAACACCAATCACTTGACATGCCTACAACTACTTCCATTATATAATAAAAGGCCAAACAACATATTCCCACCCAAGGTTTTCTTAACTGATAAGTGCCATTTATAAAATTTTAAAAAACTAATTACTCATCTATTGATCAAAGTTACAGAGAAAATTTTATTTTTTTGAATAAAATTAAAAAATTAATTTTATAAAAATAATTAAAATATAAAATATATTAAAATAATAATAATAAAAATTATAAATAATTAAAAATTGTAAAAATTTTAAAAATAAAATTAAAATTAAAATAGCAACCACCAAGTTATTGTAATATCATCATGGTCGTGATTATTTTTTTTAATTTTAATTTTATATTTAAAATTCATTAATTTTATATTATTATTATATTATATTATTTTATGTTAAAAATTTATTTTAATATTATTTATATTAAATTTTATTTAATATTAATGTTATTTATTTGTATGAAAAATATTTTGATTTTTTTTTATGAAAAATGGTGAATATTTGACTTTTTAAAATTTTATCAATTTCATTTAAAGAACCCTTGGATGGGTGGGAATATGTTGTTTGGCCTATAATAAAATCTCAAACTCACAATGTAATATATGAAGATTCTCTAAGGGGTATGTACATTCGTTTTTCTATCATATTATTAGTTTAATCCCCACATAATACCTTTTTGTAAAAATAATAATGGTTGTCACTGTAAAAAGATCAGCACCAGCCCCCACCTCCACTATGAACTCCTGGTCAAAACTCTACTCAGAGCCGTAACCAGAAAGTTTTGTTTTCACTGGTATTTTTCAATCGTCGATATGACCAACTGTCACATATCAGGTTGCAGCTGTAATTTCCTATTCTAGAAATGATTGCTTTATAAATGAACCGAGCCTTTATGCTCTTTCTTTGCTTGTGCATTTTTTACGAAAACAAACAGAAGCCAAAACTAGGAGCCATTTCTATGTATTTCTCTTGCTTGCATTTTGATGGTATTGAAGAAAGCAACAGTATGTTTGTTTAAAATTTGTGCGTAACAGTTGGGTTAAAGACCAGTTGATTTTCGAAACTGACTTGTCTATGTCTTAGAAAATCTTGTCACCACGCTTGTTTTCTATCTTGTCTCTATTCTCTGTGTGCGTGTTGAAAGTCTTGAATCTTGGGCTTTAAGAAGAGAACCAGAACGTTTGCATAATCTGCGGCAAGAAATGGAGTTTTTATTGATACCCTGTTCAAGATTCTTCACTAAGGTCACCTCTTGCGGCATTTTGCTGCTTTGTCTACTGTTTTGCGCGAGCTTAAGAACGGCCGGTGAGCTTCTGATTTGTTTTGTTTGTAAAAAGATTCCAAATTTGTAATCTTTATCTGTTTCTTGTTTGTGTCGATGCCTTTTTTTTCTTTCAGTTAAAGGTCTCTCTCTTTTTGTTTCATTTTAATGCCATTTCTGGCATGCATGGCTCATGTGATTGATGAACGAGTGATATGAGCGCTCTTTCATCATCTGAAAGGTGGAGCTTTTGTTCTCCTCTGGTCTTTTTTGATGTTTTTATTAATGATTTGTGGGTGAAAGTTTTGAGTTTTAGCTTTTCATCTAAAAAGATTTCTTAAATGAATCTGTCCTTGCACTCAATATGCTTAATATTTGCAGAAAATGTATCTCGGAAAAGAAATTTCTGTCTGATTGGTGAATGAGGTTTGCTCTTGTTATTTTGATAGAAATGAAGATATTGTAAAGAGTGAACCCTTTGTTATTCATATGATTTCTTGATAATCTGATTAAGATGAGAAATCCGAGATTAATGGTTCCAGTTTCATGATGAAACTTCCACTTAAGACATAAATGTAGATTGTTGATATTTAAGCTTTCTTTTGCTGGTTTTTTTTTTTTTTTGGGTTTTCAGAAGCGTATGATGCACTTGACCCAACTGGAAATATCACAATTAAATGGGATATCATGCAGTGGACTCCAGATGGCTATGTTGTAAGTATCTATATCCTAAATTCTACTTATTCATCCTCCTCAACCTTGTTTCTGACTTACAATCTTTTGGATTTTCCTCATGAATGGGTTAAGTATCTTATCAGTTTCTTCATGGAATGAACAGGCTGTTGTTACGATCTACAACTTCCAGCAATACCGTCACATTGAGGCTCCAGGGTGGACTCTCGGCTGGACTTGGGCACAAAAGGAGGTAATATGGAGCATGAATGGGGGCCAGGCAACAGAGCAGGGAGATTGTTCAAGATTCAAAGGAAACATTCCACATTGCTGTAAAAAGCAGCCAACAATTGTTGATTTATTACCAGGAACACCTTACAACCAGCAGGTTGCAAATTGCTGCAAAGGGGGAGTTATAAGTTCGTGGGCTCAAGATCCAGCTAATGCAGTCAGCTCATTTCAGGTTAGTGTAGGTTCGGCTGGAACCTCCAATAAAACAGTCAAAGTGCCTAAGAACTTCACTTTGAAGACACCAAGGCCTGGCTATACCTGTGGTGCGGCCAATAATGTTCAACCTAGCAAATTTTTTACCGCAGATAAAAGAAGAGTCACTCAAGCACTGAGTAAGTCTCTGAAAAAAACAAATTTCCTTACATGGTAGAGGTTTGTTACAGTAATTATGTTCTGAATGACTCTTGTATGTGGTAATTTCGTTATTTAAACATCAGATGCAGAAACCTGAGTCAATAGTGTTTGTATACAAAAGTACATGTGGGAAGTAAAAAGCTTTCCGGAACTTTACATGAATGCATATATATTTAGCTTCTTCACAATATATGCATTTTTTCCCTTATAGCTTATATCTGTATGGAAATTTTATTCAACATAACTACTTCTTTTTGTCAGTGACATGGAATGTAACATGCACATATTCACAATTCCTGGCTCGGAGAACTCCCACTTGCTGTGTCTCGCTTTCATCCTTCTACAACGATACAGTAGTGCCCTGCCAAAAATGTGCCTGTGGCTGCCAAAATAACACCACTCAGTCTGGCAGCTGTGTAGAGTAAGTACTGTTAGCCAACATACATACCCATGAACACTTGTTAAATGTTTTCTAAATATTCTGTAATTCATGTCCAGCCCTGAATCACCTCATTTAGCTTCAGTTGTGTCGCCTCTCGTCCAGTTTACAAGTCACATGTGTCCAATCAGAGTGCATTGGCATGTGAAACTCAACTAAAAGGAGTACTGGAGAGTGAAGGTCACCATAACAAATTTCAATTACAATATGAACTATTCTCAATGGAACTTAGTTGTCCAACATCCCAACTTCGACAATCTGACCCAAATTTTCAGCTTTAACTACAAGTCAATAACTCCTTATGCTGCTATAAGTAAGTTTGATCCATTGCTGTGCTTTCTTATATTTATTTCTGTATTCTTTAAAGAGTAATAACTTTATTCTTCTTAATATTCAACAGATGATACAGCCATGCTATGGGGAGTTAAGTTTTACAATGATATGCTCATGCAAGCTGGTTCTATGGGTAATGTACAATCAGAGCTACTTTTCCAAAAGGATATGTCAACATTTACTTTTGACAAGGGTTGGGCATTTCCTAGAAGGATCTATTTCAATGGAGATAACTGTGTGATGCCACCTCCGGATGAATATCCATGGTTGCCAAATGCGGGTTCTTTCCGTTTCGTTTCTCTGCCTAATCTAATCAGATACAAACAAGGTAAAATCATCTGTCATCACCAATGTAGCAGACACTAACAAAATTTCTCTGAGACTCATTATACAGAGTAGACACCATATTTTGGACTCAATAGGTCATCCCGATCATGAAAAACTTGAATATTAAATTGAAAATTTTGAATTGTTAAGCTGAGGTTGAACAAGAAAAAAAAAATTGAAAGTGATAACCCAAGCAGAAGAGGAGAAGCACGGCCGCCCAAGAGAAGAATGAAAGAGAAGCGGGCGTGCAGGGGAGCAGGCCTAAGTCTGCTACCTGTTTTCTGAGCGTGTGTTTTTTTTTTGTTGGCTTTTCCTCTTTCGCAGCCAGTCTTCTGCTTCTCTCTCCTGCTCCTGCTTGGCCCGCGTGTTGCGCGCTGTGTGGCTGGACAGTTGGCTGCCTTTATCATCCAAACCGTCTATAAAAGGAGGGGATTTTTGGAGAAGAAGGGGAGGCGAAGGAGAAAAAAAAAACCAGAGGAGGAAAACTTTTTTTTTTTTTGGGAGAGAAAAACCTTTTGGGAGGTGGGATCTACTTCTCAACTCTACATTTGATCAAATTCCAGACAACGATTTTCAGGTTAGTCTTTAAAGGGAATTTTTTATAAATAAAATTGTTATATTACTTTATTTTATTTTGTTTATATGTTAAATTATATAATGAAAATATTATATTTTATAATTTGTATTGATTCGTTATTATTCTGTATTATTTTAAATATTTTGTGTTTGATTTGATCTTTTGTATTTGTATTTTTTTGTGTTGTATTTTTGTTTAATATGTATTATGTATTTTGTATTTTCAATCCTGCTATTATAATATACTTTATATATGCATAATAAACATTTTGTAAAGTAAACCTCATGTCTTGTGTGTATTTGTATGTATTATGTATCCGTATCAAAAATATGTGAAGTTGATTTTCTCGGTGTTTATGAGATATACTGAGGTTTTGGGCATCCTGGGTTCAAACTGCGGAACGTATGTTTGTTGGGTTTTATATGTGCATTCGTGTATATTGTATATAAATTTTCTGCATGCGACTTGGGCCAATGTAGCTGGTTGTCTTGGTGTTACAGGTGGGAAACTTATCAGCCTGGGCACTCGGGTTCAAGTCTTGTCAGGGAGGAGCCGCGTTTGTTTTTATTTTATTTGTTTATTTAAGTATTTATTCTCTTGGGCCATATGTTGTTATTCATCCTTTTGGGCTGGTTGGGCTGCAATATGTTTATTTCTTAAGGTGGGCTGCATTTTGTTTATTTCCCTAGGTAGACCGCTTCTATTTGGGCTAGACTTTCAATAATTGCCCTTATCGTTTTTATTTTATAAGTATGATTTGCCCTAACCAAATTTTATCTTGCAGGATTTATTTATTGAATTAACTAACTAATTTGTTTTGCAGGATTTATTTATTTATTTACTATTTCTAGGCTTGTTTAGGGTTAGATAAAATGTATAGGGGTGTATGAAAAAAGGTTGTAATTTTTAATTTTTAATTTTTTTTTCGTATTTTATTATATTCGTGGATGAATCTTATTTATTGTATATGTATGAAGAGTTTAGGGGTAAGTGGTTGGGTCCTTTGCAAGGGATCCATAAATCGTCTATCCTCACCGATGTGTTTTTTTTCCAAGGTAATTCTTGGGTGGCGACTCCATATACTTCGTAACATACCACAAACCCGTGATGTGCTCCTCTTGACCACATTTAGGGTGGTTAAACAAGAGTGACAAGTCTGTTCTTGCTTGGCACGACAAAAACCGGTGCCACAGCTCTGGTGACTCCACTAGGGAAGATGCATAGAGTCGATTCTGATGTGTTAAGTTTGTAAAGCGCTTTTGAGTTTAATCAAATTTCTTGCATTGCGCAACACTCACACCCACTGTGCATTCCTTGTCCTTATCAACCCTGATGGTAATCCAGACTTCGCCCGAAAGCCACACAAACTCTAGAAACTTACTAACTCACCCCTAAACTCTTCTAGACTCCCAATCTATCTCTGAATCTCATTTCTAACCCCAAAACTCTACCCCTAAGGGCTTTTCTCTAATCTGGGATGCTACATTTCCTCCCCCCTTATAAAAATTTCGACCCCAGAACTTACCTGAATAATTCTGGGAACTTATCCCTGATCTCAGACTCTACCTCCCAAGTGGTTTCCTCCACTCTCTGGTTACGTCACAAAACCTTCACAAGGGGAATCTCTTTATTCCTGAGAACCTCAACTTTGTAATCTAGGATCTGAACTGACAGTTTTCGGTAACTCAAATCTTCTGTAAGATCCACATCTGAAAACTGAAGCACATGAGACTCATCTCCCACATAGTTCCTCAACTGAGACACATGGAAGACATTATGAATTCTGTCCATGTTGGCTGGCAACGCAAGTCCATAGGCAACTGTCCCCACTCTCTCAAGTATCTCGTAGGGACCAATGAATTTATGGGCCAACTTTCCCTTCTTGTCAAATCTGAGAACTTGCTTATAGGGTGCAATTCTCAGAAAAAGTTTATCGCCCACTGAAAACTCAATCTCTTTGCGCCTTAAATCAGCATAGCTCTTTTGTCGATCTTAGGCCTGTCTCATTCTCTGCCTGATGATCTTGATCTGTTCAATCATCCTCTGAACTATCTCTAGACCCACAACTGCCTTTAGAGAATCTCTCTCTCCAACCTCATCCCAATGGAGAGGAGATCTACACTTTCCGACCATATAAAGTCTCAAATGGAGCCATCTGGATAGTTACCTGGTAGCTGTTATTATACGTAAACTCCATAAGAGGAATCAACTCTGCCCAATCGGTCTGGAAGTCTATACAATAGGCTCTCAGCATATCCTTCAAGATTTTATTCACCCTCTCAGTCTGACCATCTGTTTGAGAGTGATATGTTGAACTGAATTGCAGTTTGGTTCCCAAGGCTCTTTGCAATGATCTCCAGAAAGTTAACAGAAATCTAGAGTCTCTGTTTGACACTATCGTCCTAGGAATACCATGGAGTCTAACTACTTCTCTGATATACAACCACGCCAGCTGATCTGTAGACATACCCTGTTTGACTGGCAGGAAATGAGCTGACTTGCTGAGTCTGTCTACTATCACCCATATACTATCAAATCCTCTCTGGACTCTAGGAAGACCCAAAATGAAGTCGATCGAGATGTCTTCCCACTTTCACTCAGGAATACTCAAGGGATGAAGTAAACTTGAGGGTCTCTGGTACTCTGCCTTCACCTGTTGACATATCAGATATCTACAGACGAAGTCTGCTATGTCCTTCTTCATTCCTGACCACCAGAAATTTTTCTTGAGATCTTGGTACATTTTTGTACTACCTGGGTGCGCTGAATACACTGCACTGTGCACCTCTGACAAAATTTTCTGTCTCAACTCTGAACTCTGTGGCACACAGACTCTGTCTCTGAATCTTAAGATCCCATCTCTGAACTCAAAGTCTGGCACTACTCTCTCTGACATCCTCTAAAGCATACTCTGAGTCCACTCATCTGACTTCTGACACTCTCTAATCTCATCATACAGTGAGGATCTGATATGCAGTCTGGAGAATCCCACAGTCACTATCTCAATCTGCTCTCTAGCAATCTCATACTACAGCTCTCTCTGAACTAAAAGATTGGATAAGGTCACTCGCCTACTCAAAGCATCAGCCACTACGTTGGCTCTTCCTAGGTGATATCTGATGTCTCAGTCGTAGTCCTTCATCAGTTCCAACCATCTCCTCTGTCTCATGTTGAGCTCTTTCTGGGTGAAGAAATATTTCAGACTTTTATGGTCTGAATAAATATTGCACCTGACTCCATAGAGATAATGCCTCCAAATCTTCAAGGCAAACACGACTACAGCTAACTCCAAGTCGTGTGTAGGGTATCTCAACTCATAATCTCTCAATTGCCTAGAGGCATAGGTAATGACCCTACCATTCTGCATCAAAACTACCTCGATCCCTTGATGGGATGCATCGGTATAAATGTCAAATTCTACCCTCTCTTGGGGTAGTGCCAAAACTGGAGTGCTCGTCAATCTCTGCTTGAGCTCCTGGAATCGCATCTCGCACTCCTCAATCCATACAAAGGGAACTTCTTTCATGGTCAAAGTAGTGAGATGCCTCACTAGGCTCGAGAACCCTTCAATGAACCTCCTGTAGTAGTCTGCTAACCCAAGGAAGCTTCACACATCTTTTACTGTCTTCGGCCTTGGCCAACTCAATATGGCTTCTACCTTGCTGGGGTCCACTGAAATCCCATCTACTGAAACCACGTGGCCTAGGAATGCTACTTTGTCGAGCCAAAACTCACACTTGGAGAACTTTGCATACAACTGTCTATCCCTCAGCCTCTGAAGTACATATCTGAGGTGCTCTTCATGCTCTACCACACTCCTAGGATACACCAGAATGCCATCTATGAAAACCACTACAAACCGGTCTAAACAGTCATGAAACACTCGGTTCATCAGATCCATAAAGATCGCTGGGGCATTAGTCAACCCAAATGACATGACCACAAACTCATAATGCCTATATCGAGTCTTGAATGCAGTCTTGGGGATATCCCTATCTGCCACTCTGACTTGATAGTAGCCAGATCTCAAGTCAATCTTCGAAAATACTACTGCACCTCTCAACTGATTAAAGAGGTCGTCTATCCTTGGCATGGGGTATTTGTTCTTCAGTGTCACTCTATTTAGCTCCTTGTAGTCGATACACATCCTCATCGACTCATCTTTCTTCTTAACAAACAAAATTGGAGCTCCCTAAGGTGAATAACTCGCCCTGATGAATCTCTTGTCTGTCAACTTTTGAAGCTACTTCTTTAACTCCTAGAGTTCAGCAAGAGTCATCCGGTATTGAGCCTTAGAGATTGGAGCCATACCAAGAAGAAACTCGACACTAAACTCTAATTCTCTGTCTAGAGATAGCCCTGACAACTCATCTGGAAAGATATCTGAAAAATCTCTGACTACTGGCACCTCTTTGATACCTGGACCCATTGTATTACTGTATACAACATTGGCCAAGTGTCCAACATAACCCTATCTCAGAAGCTTGCTCGCCTGAACACAAGAGAGCATTAAACTGTCGACTCTGCCCTCACCAAACACAAACTAATCAAGGCTTATGTGGAATCTCACTTTCTTCCTTCCACAATCTATCTTTGCACTGTATCTCCCCAAGAAATCCATCCTCAAGATCATATCGAAATCTGCTAACTCAAGTAGATTTCAGTAGAACATTTCTTAACTGAAATCTGACTTATCTGATGATTATTAGCCTTTGGATGAGTTACCAAGTCTTTCTTAACCAATTTATGCTCTTTTCTGGAAATTAGCTTACGCACGGGCGTGTGGGCAAAGCACACGGTCATGCAGCACACACACACGGGCGTGCATGGCAAAGGCACACGGGCATGTGCCCAGACGCACGGGATCGTGCACTGGCCGTGCAGCCAGCCGTGAACGCTTATGGAATCTGGGTGCATTTCTTCTACAAAACAGGCATACGACCGTGTTCCTCAGAACACACGGTCGTGTCCCCTGAATCCATACCGTGTGTACGGTCGTGTCCTTGTAGAAACAAGGGCACACGAGCGTACTCTTACGGGTACACGGATGTGTGTCCCATCCTGCACAGACATGGCTCACCTGGAACTGCAGGAAACCAAGCCAATTCTCATCCAAATTCAAATTAACTTAAAACACACATTTCTAACACTCCAATATACATATATCAATCGCCAATTTCATCAATCATCAACTACTGCTGCATCCACCATGGAAATAACACATTTCTCTCACTAACACACACAAAAGCAAAACAAGCATGTTATTGGGTGGAAAATAAGCATCTCTATCATCACACATCATATCATATGATCAACCAACATATCATAAGCATGCTGGAAACGTAAACACACATTTCCAAACTTCATCAAGCATCAAAGCAAGCTGGGAGTGCACAGATAAAAGTAAGAAACACTTACCTCTTAACATGGCTGCTGGAAATCTATCTCAAGCTATTCTCTCTGCTCTTTTGCTGGATTGGGATCCGCTGGAAGCTAGATTTCTCATCTAGGGCTGGGAGCTACTGAAACAAAGAAGAACTTAAGCTGAAAATGGGAATAAGGCTGGGTGAGAAGCATTAATCTCCAGTCTCTCTCTCTTTTCTACCCACCTGTACGGGCCTGCACGGCATGGCGCACAGGAGTGCACCAGGGAAAATGAATATAATTCATTTCCCACACTTCGCATGATTAAAACCTCCCTAAATGAGTCATACGAAGACCACTCAGCTCTGAAAACTTACTAACTCACTCCTGAGCTCTTCTAGACTCCCAATTT
>JAJEJH010001548.1:0-22846 GCA_026122585.1 Anacardium occidentale
ACCCTAAACCCCAATCCCCCAACCCTAAACCCTAAACCCTAAACCCTAAACCCTAAACCCTAAACCCTAAACCCTAAACCCTAAACCCTAAACCCTAAACCCTAAACCCTAAACCCTAAACCCTAAACCCTAAACCCTAAACCCTAAACCCTAAACCCTAAACCCTAAACCCTAAACCCTAAACCCTAAACCCTAAACCCTAAACCCTAAACCCTAAACCCTAAACCCTAAACCCTAAACCCTAAACCCTAAACCCTAAACCCTAAACCCTAAACCCTAAACCCTAAACCCTAAACCCTAAACCCTAAACCCTAAACCCTAAACCCTAAACCCTAAACCCTAAACCCTAAACCCTAAACCCTAAACCCTAAACCCTAAACCCTAAACCCTAAACCCTAAACCCTAAACCCTAAACCCTAAACCCTAAACCCTAAACCCTAAACCCTAAACCCTAAACCCTAAACCCTAAACCCTAAACCCTAAACCCTAAACCCTAAACCCTAAACCCTAAACCCTAAACCCTAAACCCTAAACCCTAAACCCTAAACCCTAAACCCTAAACCCTAAACCCTAAACCCTAAACCCTAAACCCTAAACCCTAAACCCTAAACCCTAAACCCTAAACCCTAAACCCTAAACCCTAAACCCTAAACCCTAAACCCTAAACCCTAAACCCTAAACCCTAAACCCTAAACCCTAAACCCTAAACCCTAAACCCTAAACCCTAAACCCTAAACCCTAAACCCTAAACCCTAAACCCTAAACCCTAAACCCTAAACCCTAAACCCTAAACCCTAAACCCTAAACCCTAAACCCTAAACCCTAAACCCTAAACCCTAAACCCTAAACCCTAAACCCTAAACCCTAAACCCTAAACCCTAAACCCTAAACCCTAAACCCTAAACCCTAAACCCTAAACCCTAAACCCTAAACCCTAAACCCTAAACCCTAAACCCTAAACCCTAAACCCTAAACCCTAAACCCTAAACCCTAAACCCTAAACCCTAAACCCCTAAACCCTAAACCCTAAACCCTAAACCCTAAACCCTAAACCCTAAACCCTAAACCCTAAACCCTAAACCCTAAACCCTAAACCCTAAACCCTAAACCCTAAACCCTAAACCCTAAACCCTAAACCCTAAACCCTAAACCCTAAACCCTAAACCCTAAACCCTAAACCCTAAACCCTAAACCCTAAACCCTAAACCCTAAACCCTAAACCCTAAACCCTAAACCCTAAACCCTAAACCCTAAACCCTAAACCCTAAACCCTAAACCCTAAACCCTAAACCCTAAACCCTAAACCCTAAACCCTAAACCCTAAACCCTAAACCCTAAACCCTAAACCCTAAACCCTAAACCCTAAACCCTAAACCCTAAACCCTAAACCCTAAACCCTAAACCCTAAACCCTAAACCCTAAACCCTAAACCCTAAACCCTAAACCCTAAAACCCTAAACCCTAAACCCTAAACCCTAAACCCTAAACCCTAAACCCTAAACCCTAAACCCTAAACCCTAAACCCTAACCCATATACAAGCTTGTTTAAACTCGTATTTAGACTTCTTTAACTTGCATACCAAGTTCTCACCACTACTCAAAACAAATCCGTCAAGTTGTCTCATATAATCTTTTTCATGTAGTTCCTTATTTAGAAATATCGTTTTCATTAAGCTCGTATATGGACTTCTTTAACTTGCGTACCAAGTTCTCACCACTACTCAAAACAAATCCATCAAGTTGTCTCATATAATCTTCTTCATGTAGTTCCTTATTTAGAAATACCGTTTTCACTTCTATCTAGTATAAATCAAAATCAAAATGTATAGTCAATTCCATTATGATGCGAAAAGAATCTTTTGCAAAAGGAATCTTTCTTTGAAACATGAGAAAAAGTCTTTTTATAATCAATCCTTCCCTCTGAATGAACTCTTTAGTAATGAGACAGGTCTTGTATCTCTCAATATTGCAATTGGAATCTCTTTTGGTTTTGAAAACCTATTTACAACTTATAGGTTTCTTTCTAGTAGACAATTTAACAAGATCCCAAATTTGATTATGTGCTATCAAATTCATTTTATCTTGCATATGATTGCACCATAAATTAGATTTATCATACTTAATAGCTTGTAAAAACGTCAAAGGATCATTTTCAATAGTGATGTTATAGTTAGATTCTTGTTATTGTACTATATAATCGATAAGAATTGCTGATTTTCTAACTCCAGTAGATCTCTTTAAAGTTGGTTTAACAGCCTCTAGTTGAGACTGTAGTTCAATTGGTTGATCCTCTTATAAAGGATGCTCATTATGATCTTTTAAAGTTATTTCAGAAATATGTGGTTCAAGTATAGTCGATTCCTCTATGTTCACCCTGATAGGATGAACAACCAACAACCTACTTGATGAGGGAGTACTACTATCAGGGATTATGCCTTTAGTTTGATAATAGTTTTTAGGGATCAAGTCTCTAAGTCGAATACTCCTACTAACTACGTCATTCTCCAAAAACTTGACATTTGTTGATTCAAAAATCCTAATAGAATGGTTTGGACAATAAAATTTATATCCCTTGGACTTCTTAGCATATCAAATGAAAAATCCACTTAATGTTCTTGGATCCAATTTCCTCTCATATGGATTATAAACTTTAACCTAAGCGGGGCAACCCCAAATGTGTAAATGTTTAAACTTGGTTTCCAGCCTTTTCATAATTCAAGTGAAGTTTTAGGAATAACCTTGGTTTAAACTATGTTTAAAATATACTTTGTTGCCTTGAAAGCTTAAGGCCACAAAGAGTAAGGTAATCTAGAGTTACTCAACATCCTCCTTACCATATTCAATAATGTCATGTTTCTTCTTTCTATAACACCATTTTGTGATACTATGTCAGGTAAGGTGCATTAGACAATAATACCTTGCTGCTAAAGAGATTTCGCAAATAGACCAAATGCTTATCTAGAACCAGTGTATCTACCATAATATTCACCCCCACAGTCAGATCTAACTATTTTTATTTGTTTACCACATTGTTTCTCTACTTCTGCTTTAAAAATTTTAAAAGCATTTAACATTTGGTCCATGTTATGAAGCATATAGAGATATATAAATATAGTGTGATCATCAATAAAAGCAATGAAATATTTTTGACCTATAGAACTTATGTCAAGGTAATAGATATTTGTATGTGTGATTTTTAATATCTCACTACCCTTATTGGCATCTTTCTTTAACTTTTTAGTCTACTTACCTTTAATATAGTCAATACAAGTATCGAAATCAATATAGTCAAGATTTTTCAAGACACCTGAATTTATCAATTTTTGAATTCTATTAATGGAGATATGACCCAGTTTTGTATGCCATAAGAGTGAAGAATTCTTATTTATGATACAACATTTAATACCAGTCGATCATGTAAAGCTAGCAAACTATATGAAACATTACTTAAATTTAATTTAAACAGACCATCACATAATGTACCATAACCAATAACAACAAAATTCTTAAACAATTTTATGGAATTCCTAAAAAAGTTAAAGGTGTATCTTAAAGGTAAAAATCATGGAATTGAAATCAAATTCTTAGAAAAACTAGGAATATAAAAGGTTTTGCCTAAAATTAAACATGTCCCAAACCTAAAATTAATTTACTAGTTCCGACAACTTCTACATATGAAGGCACTTGGTTTATAGAATATATACAACTTTCACTTCCTTATGGTTTCCTTTGGTTTAGAATAGATGATAAAACAAGAGTCAATGTAACATCCCAAGGTTAGATTTGTCTTTTAGGCTTCTAATCTGGGGTTAGATTGAGATTGATGAGAATTCTAGGGTTGTGAGAAAGTTTTAGGGTGGAATAGATGTTTTCTAGAGTAGGTGACTTATACATGGATCCTGTTGAAAGGATTTGCATGCGAGCACGGGAAAATAGCATTTTTATAATTTTTCTACCATGCACGACCGTGCATGTGAGGCGCATGTCAGTGCGTGCATAATGTTTCAGTCGCTTTAGTTTAAGTTAAGTTTATCCGATTTTTCAGCCATTTTCACCCAAAGTTTTCATTTGATTTTTAGAGAATATCAACCCTAGAAGAGAAGATCAGCATCCATTACCATCCAATCTAGTTTAAGCTTGTGATTTCTTTGAGAGAGAAGGCATGTCAAGAGGTAGGCGTTTCTTACCTCTTTCCCTTGTGCTTTTGGTATGTTTGATGCATGTTTGGTTGAGATGAGTTCGATTCCAGTATGCTTATAATGTTTTACTTCATGTTTTATGATTTGAGATGATGATGATGATGATTTGATACATATATGTATGTTATGTGTGAGAATATGTGTATATACATGTTTTGTGATGGGTTGGATGATTGGTTGTGTGATTGGAAGTTATGATTAATGAAATATGTATATATGGAGTGTTTTGCATGTGGGAAATGGTTAATTTGAGTTTGGTATACAAATGGGATGGAAATAAGCATGATTCCGAGTGGTCATGTTGGTGCAGGACAAGACTCATGCCCATGCACGCGTAGCGCACACCCGTGCATATTGCATTTCTGCATGGTCACGGTCGTGTTCATATAGTCGTGCATGATCTAAAATGTAAGGTCACGATCATGCATGTTAATGCACACCTGTGCACCAAGTGAAAATGAGAAATATACAGAAAAATCATAGAACCGAGCACAACCACATGCATGACTTGCTCATGGTCCCATACACATGACACGTACGCCCGTGCGTCAGGCAGAAAAGAGAAATTAAGCATAAAATGAGAAATGTGCACAGTAAAAGCCATCAAATTGATAGAAAACTTAAAAAGTGCTCAGATAAGAATAAATGATGCATCATATACACAGCATAGCATGACATGTTACACAGACTTTTCAGAAAGGGATCTAAAGATCTAAATTCATATTTTCAGTAGGAAAACATTGATTTCAAGGGTAAATACGAGGGGACACTTGTGAGTTTCAGCACACCTGTTGCATCAGAGTTATGTGCTCATTACTAGCCCTATGTACTAGCATATGTCGGGGTACTCAGTTAGTAGATTATAGGTTTTCTGATTCAAGGATCAAATGCAGTTATAGCACAAGGCGCTCAATTCAGTATGAGATTCAGAGGCATCACGTGACCCATACAATTTATGGTGCGTGTTTGCATGAGAAACTCACATGGCCAGGATGTCGAATCCCTATATTCATCAGTTTGTGCAGCATAGCAGGTACCTTCAGGTACACAGTTTTTAGCATAACTTTTAGATCAATTTTATATCAGATTTTCAGATATGGGATCCTAAGATCCAAACATCAGTTTTCAAAAAACTATTTTTAGTATACAGGCCTAAGCCTAGCTATGTTTTCAGTATATTTCATAGCATGTCATTATTATTTGACACAGTAGCATATCATTCAGAAAATGATAAGATCAGTAAGAGTAATGAAACAGTAAATAAGCATGATATGAAACATTGTGTAATAAGACACGAAGTATACTAGAATATGAAAAGCCACGTAATGATACGTGAACTGTAGAAAACAAGTAACAGAATAGTAAAGATATGATCAGTAGAATGAAAAGCTTAATATAAGAATGATGACACGTGAGAACCAGTTTGGTTTTCTCCCGTGTGTAAGTCTGTTACTGTATGTGAGGATATGGCAATACTCTGAGAAGGATTGGTTTAGGGTCAGAGATAGGAAGTGCTTACTAGCTGAATATATCACTCACTCCCTACTTTCCTTTCTCTTGTAGGTCGGTATTTTGGGGGCTAGGAGGAGGAGATGGTTGTCGTCTAGGATCCATTTTGCTTTAGTTTTACAGCATGCTTCGGTTTGTATGCTTTCTCAGTTTTCTAAATACATGTTTTACCACACACATACTTTGTAAATATCTTAATATAATAAAGTTTTGGGCATGTATATGTATATGTATACATTTGCACCATAGTTTTTTCCGTTGCAGTATTTCAGCTTAGTTTAGGCATTTCTGTTGGGTATTATTGGCCATATTTTTCTTATTTATTATTATTATATTATTATTATATTTCTATTAAATTATAGTAAAGCAGTAAATAGTAGTGCACAACAAGAGTGTCTACAGTCAATCCACCAGTCATTATGAGAAACACAGATATTAGATTCATAATAGACTAAAGATAAGAAATCACTTTTCTTTTCCAACCAAACCTGTCTTTTAGGACAATCCTTCCTCACATGTCCCTTCTTTTTACAAAAGAAACAACAAAAACCATCCTTCTTGATGACGGGAGCAGACACATGCATCTTCCCCCTTCTTTTAATTTTCTTGCTGGAAGATGCCTTATTTGATCCAGTTGTTAAATGCATAACCTCATTCTCTTCTTGTAATAGCCTCCCCTCCTCTTGCACACATATGGTCAAAAGTTCATTCATTGACCATTTATCCTTATGTATGTTGTAAGAGATTTTAAATAGGTTATACTAGTGTAGGAGAGTGTTGAGGATGTAATGCATATGGAAAATCGTCATCAATCTCCATCTTCAGGGAATTAAGCTTGTAAAAAAATGTCTTGCAACTACATAATATGCTCACGAACTTCCTTAATGTCTGTAAGTCTCAAAGAAGTAAGCTTGTTAATAAGGGTGGATTTTAATACCTTATCAGATGTCAAAAATTGAGTTTTAATGGCATTTAACAACTCCTTGACATTCTCACACTCTAAAGTCTAACCACAAATACTAGTTACAATATGAGATTTAATAAGCATCATACTTAACTGGTTAGATCGCTTCTACTATTCATATAATGCTATCTGTGTCTCACTACTAGTATTAGATGATACAGGTGGTTCATCCTTACAAAATGCATAATCAATGTTCATGTATCCCAAATACAGTAAAATTTGCTCATTCTAAGTGGTTTAATTATCATCATTTAATATAGGAACATTATCACTTATTTATATAATTGGTTGCTCGGTTGTAATTTAAAATCAAGAACATGCTTACAATCAATAAGAGGCATATCCCATCAAACATTAATGATTAGTTTGCCAATACAAATTAATCCAAATTAAATAAAAATCACATATCATAACATCGTCCTGTAGGCAAATGCATTATATATAATGATTCTTAACAGATATTAATAAAACTATAAAAAACTAATATTCTTTAATGTCTGTGGGCTGATAAAAAAATAGAATTAATTTACATTTTACCTTAATTAATCATAAAATACAATATTCCCTATGAATAAAACATTACTTAATTAGAATTTAGATGTCATCACAAAACATAATGCATACATTTCGATAGTAAAGATATTGTGTATATACCAATATACAGTAAACAAATGTGAAAAATCAACATATAAGAGCACGATTCAACATTTGAACCTATAGAAAACGTGAAATTCAATATCCAGAAGCACATATGCACAAAAAACACACCCCTAGAAAGGTGCACACGCCATCATGTGACATTGAAATTTGCACACATGCCTCCACACATTGACATGATCAATCACGTGTTGGTCACGCGCTGCCACACACCTTTACAGGCGCATAAGTGTTTCTTCATGTGTGTTAACCCTAGTCAACAGTCAATGTTGATTGGGCAACAATCAAACATTGATCGAGCAACAATCAATTATTGATTGGTCAATAGGCAAGCATTGATCGATCAATAATTTGACCAAGCAAGTCATTTGGGTTAGGTTAGCCCAATTTGATCAAGTCAAATTGACTTGATTTGATATAACAAATTGGGTTGACTCACCAACTATATGAGTTGACTCATTAAGTCAATTAACAGTTTGACTCACTCTATTTATCTAGTCAACTTGTCCTTTTTTTTAAAATAAAAAGCACAAATCTAAAGATAAGTATTTTAATAAAAAAATTTTACTATAGCACACGCTTTAAAACCAACACAGCACATGCATTAACATAAATTATAACATCAACAATAGCAGTATTTAAAAACAAATAAAACTGCAGCCTTTTATTAATTGCAATAGCTGTTATCACAAAAAAAATTGCAACAGCCCCAAAACGTTCGAATTGCGAAGGCTTTCAGTTACAGGCAAGGAAAAAATCGGGTAATCTAAAATGAATGGGTCAGGCAAATGGGTTAAAAAATCCAACAACCAAAATACAAATTTCAGGCCAAAATCAACTATTTTTCGACCACGATTCCGACAATTGAACAAGGGGAAATTACAAAAATTGAACAAGAAACAAAACCCAAGGGCCAAAATTTCCCAACACAGTCACTAAGGCCGCCGTCCACGGTGGTCAGAATCCAAACACATCAGTTCAGGTTTAGATCATGCTTAAAAATTCAAGATTTTTCACAACTAGCCTAATTTGATATCTAATTTCACATATATGGCACCAATTTCATTCGATGATGTCAAAAACGCAAAAACCCCAATTTCCATCTCAAGACCCTAATTTTTAAATCTAATAAAATTAGATAGAAATCAACCCAGGCAAAGAAAAATTAGGGCTTTGATTTTAAATGTGAGGCATACAAATATGTATGTTATCAAATGATAACCAAACAATCAAAAAATTAAGAATTGGAAGTGTTCATGCTACTACAGTAATTTTTGTATTTTGGAAATTAACTAGTGCAATTTTAAGCTTAATAAATCATTCTCGTCAAGATTTAAAGTCAATCCTTTCAATTTTTCATTAAAATCTTTAATGGGATAGGTCTTGTGTACAATGAAAAGTAAGGGACCAATATTCTGCATTCTTAGAAGTTTGATAAAGCAACCATCCCTTATTTATAAAGTGTAAAGACTATATTACCCTCGTATGAATATTATAATTAAATCCTTTAATTTTAAATAATTCTAATAGGACATGGTAACCACTCCCTCACCAATCATTTACGAATCACTAGTTTCTCTAAATTGCTCCATCTGTAACTTGTATGAGATTTAGATTGCATGTTTAGTGTTTTTTTGGCGTCAATTATTCTGTTACCTGAGGACGAACCTCGACATAGCTCTAAGCTTTCCTAGTTAAGTAACTAATTGGCATGTATCGAAAATTAGGGAGCCAAGCAAGACTTCTTCTCTAAAGAACTTGGTAAATGAATATTGGAATGACAATATTGCGTATCTTGGAAAATTTCTTGGCTGTATTTTTTTTGTTTCTACAGGATAGCAGAGGCTTCGGGTATTTGTCCTGTTTGTTGTAGGAATAAGAAGGTAAGGAAGATTTTACAGTGTAAGAGATATGATACTCTTTGTCATGCTTTAGATTCTAGTTGAATAACTTGCAACCAGATTATCTTGTCTAATTGTTGCCTCTTGTCAACAAATGTCATAGTCTAAAGAAAAATGTCTGTGTTTTGTTTGTTTTCCCAGTTTGCTTCCTCTTTAATACCCTTAATTACTCGATGCACATTTTTGGATCTGTATTTGGAAAGTTAAAATGTAGGTTTATCTTCTTTGCTTCCATTTGATGACTAAATAAAGCCAATCTTCTTTGTCAATTGTGTGGAAATTGTATGAAGATGTGATTAAATCCAGTGTTGAAGCCAATGCTGTTACTGAAACTGTAGGTTATTTGATTCAAGCTTTTTGCAATGATAAGAAACCTTCTAAAGGTTAAGAACTTCTTCAACAGGTTTTGAAGGATTAGAGCCCGGGGATCTTGATTTTAACAGATTAATGTCAGGGTTTTGCAAAATGGGGAAATATGAGTATCTGAACTACTCCACACAATGGTCGCAAGGAACTGAGCTCCAGATAGATACACATACCAGGAAGTCATTGACGAACTTTGCAAGAGTGGGAAGAGGCTTGAAGGTTATCGGATTTTAATGATATCAAAGAGAGAGGGTGTGTATCACATACGGTTAATTGCACAACAATGATTCATGATCTAAGGCTTGATGGTTACTGAGTTTTTAATGATATCAAGGAGAGAGGGTAGACACCTGATACAGTCAATTACATATTAATGATTCATGTTGTGTGTAAAATAGGATGGATTGGGGATGCTAGGAAGCTGTGGTTTGAGATGATTGATAAGGGATATCTTCCAAATGAGTATACATACAATGCATTGATTCATGGATTCTGCAAAATTGGTAAGTTTGAAGAGGTTAAAAAAAAGCTATACAAGGAGATTTTTTACTTTCTTTGAAAATTTTTGGAGCATATTTTTACCTTTCACTTTTTCATGTAATGAAGAATTGTGCAATAGAATGAATTACAATGCAGAATTAATTGTTAATATCCAATTTAGCAGACTGATTTAACATCAAATGATGTGCTCACGTGATGGGTTGATAGATATAAGTTGGGTGCTTTCATATTGATTTCACAGTTTCCGGGGAAAGCCTGTGCTAACTGGGAATTTGGATTGATTTTTTTCTTGGTGGCTGTTTTGATGCATCTACAAACAGTTTTCTTATCAGCAGCCCTTGATGCAACTAATGCAAGAGCCTAAGCTCCGGCACAAAAGCAGCTAGTGGATTCTGGGGCAAGAATTATAAGACCAACCATAGCAGAGATTGAGACTGCGCTTACTCTTCTTTAATTTGATTCTGACTTTTAAATAGAAAACTTTTATGGAAGCTCACCTGAGCAAGAAAATTGTAAATAATTTATAATTCTTTACCCTTCCAGTCATTAAGAACAAGAAAGAGGAAACCAGTGATTGATTTCTTTCTTTATTAGTTACTTTGTGTTGTGTAAAAGTTAGGTGAGATTTTAAGCCAATGTATCTGTGCCGTGTTAATGTCAACCACTTGACCATAGTTAAATAGTTGGATGAGTGTTTAGCATCATCAGAGAGAAGCTGAAAGATTTTGGTCCAGTGAAACTATTTTTCTACTTGTAATAGTTTTTCTTTCCTGTAATCATATTATAATGAATTTGTCTTCTCAATCAAAGTTTCACCTAGGATAAACATGGACTAAAAATTCACCAAAGATACTTGAAATTAAAGATCTTATCCTTTCGAATTTCATGCCAAATGGATATCCTCGAAAACTTTGTAAAATCATGATGGGAGACAAAGGTCTTCAACTTGCGAATGGATATTCTTGAGTATATTGTTTGAAACCCAAATTTTGATTAGAAGAAAAAGACAACATTTGGCACATTTTACAAGCGACAAACAAATTTCTCTATAGAAACGCAATCGTCTCAAATTGCAGTTGATCTTTTGCTTTTGGCAATTGGGCTATTGCAAGGTAAAGCATACGTTCGGTATATAAGATTGTCCACTGTCTACAATAATAAATCTTTTAAAATAACGTGATGGAAAATACAAGCAACGTTGAGTAAGAAGGCAAAGATTTAAGACATACGGCACTTCCTTGCAAGAAACATCCTTAGCCGGTTCATTCCCTTCAGCCCTCTCCAAAAACAACATAAAAATATATACTTTTCTCCCTTGTCAGCCATGCTTTCATTCTAAGAAAATATCCATCTTCAATCTTTCTTCTTTGTAATGATAAGCATAATGGGGAATTGTCTTCCAACAATTATTTTGAAAAAGAAAAGCAAGGGTTTGCCTATTGAAACCACGTTCAAGCTTCCCTCACCGATTCCAACTTGACCATCAGGTACTATCAAATTTTCAACTTGAGTATCTCTAGAGTTGACTCTTGTTTTTTTATTCTTTTTTACACCAATAATTCATCTTTGTATATGTATATATAGGTGAAGGGTTTGCGACTGGAACAATTAATCTTGGCTATGGACTACAAGTATGCCAAATATCATCTTTTAACAAAGTTTGGTCCACCAAAGAAGGAGGACCAGACAACATTGGTGCTACAGTTTTTGAACCCTCTTTCATACCCCAAGGATTCTTTATGCTTGGGCACTATGCTCAGCCCAACAACAGTCCGCTTTTTGGGTGGGTTCTTGTTGCAAAAGATGATACTGATACATATCTAAAGAAGCCTGTTGATTTCTCTCTTGTTTGGAGTAGTGAGTCTCTAAACATCACCCAAGAAGGCATCGCCTACGTCTGGCTACCTACACCCCTTGATGGCTACAAACCCGTTGGCCACCTCGTCACAAACTCCCCTGTAAAGCCTTCCTTGGAAAATATACGGTGTGTTAGATCTGACCTTACTGACCCATGCGAGACTGACGCGTGGATATTGGGACCAGGTACGGACAGTAATGCAAGTGGATTCAATATATTTGGATTAACACCCACCAATAGAGGCATCCAAGGTATGGGTGTCTGTGTGGGCACATTTGAAGCAGAGCTTAACAATTCTCCTTTATCCATGGCTTGTTTAAAGAGTATCGAACCTAATATATCTTGTATGCCTAATCCACTTCAAATTGAGGCATTATTTCAAACTTACTCTCCTTACATTTATTTCCATCCTGATGAAAAATACCTCTCATCTTCTGTGAGATGGTTTTTTGAAAATAGGGCATTACTATATAAAAAAGGAGAGGAGTCTAAACCAATATTAATTGATTCGACGGGCTTGAACCTTCCCCTAGGAGGTTCTGATGATGGAGAGTATTGGTTAGACCTTTCTGTGGAAAACCAGGCCAAAGAGAGAATGAAAAAAGGAGATTTACAGAATGTTATGGTTTACTTACACGTTAAACCCATGTTAGGAGCCACCTTCACTGACATTGCAATATGGGTGTTCTGCCCTTTTAATGGGCCTGCTAGGGCTAAAGTTGAGTTTATTAACATTCCATTGGGGAAGATAGGAGAACATGTTGGTGACTGGGAGCATTTAACATTAAGAATTAGCAACTTCGATGGTATGCTATGAAGAGTCTACTTCTCGGAACATAGTAGAGGGAGATGGGTCAATGCATCAGAGCTCGAGTTTCAAAGAGGCAATAAAGTTGTTACCTATGCATCCTTGAATGGTCATGCCATGTATCCAAAGCCTGGACTAGTTTTACAAGGGAATAGAGGGATTGGAATTCGAAACAATACTGCAAAAAGCAAGATGTTTCTTGATACAAGAAACGGATTTTCATTGGCTGCGGCGGAGTATTTGGGATCTACTATCATTGAGCCGCCGTGGCTCAACTACTCTAGAAAATGGGGTCCCAAAATTAGTTATGACATTGCAGAAGAAATAAGAAAGACTGAGAAAGCATTGCCTGTAAAACTTAAGTCTGCTTTTGACAAGTTTGTCAGGAGTTTACCGAATGAAATATTGGGAGAGGAAGGACCCACAGGCCCAAAGTTTAAAAGGAACTGGACTGGAGATGAGGTTTGAAGGTTAGCTGAACTAATTACAGATGTTCCTTGATTGCAAAGCGATATTAGTTGGCTTGATTGTTACTCAAAGAATGTGACAATATAACTAATTGGAGATTGATATGTTATTTATTTCTTTCATTAGTTGATAACTTATCGTGAGATAGATAACTAGATAATATAAATTTCATTTTTATTATGAATGCTAATATAATATAATATGATTTGTATCAAAGACTGCAACAACAATAAGAGTTCTTACATGAATTCTGTGATTTATACCTAGTAAGCCAGGGAAAAAAAAAGGTCTGCCTTTATCTAAAAAAAGATAAAATGTCTCATGGTGGTGTCGGTAATGTTGATCTAGTATTCTAGATTTTTGCTTTATTATTTTTATCTGGTCTTGTAATACTTCAAGGTAAAACTTTACATTTATCTAAACTAAGTTTGTAGAAGTCAAGTTTATTGGTTTCGAGAATAAAATTTTTGTTGAAAACAGCAAAAAAATTTAAGGAAAATAAGAGATAATATGACAGTCCAAGAAATTAAATTTGCCTAAGAAAATGTCTATTTTTCATTGAATATCACAAATTTATATACATCATTTTACTAACTTTTGTACATAAAATAACCCAAAATCAGGATCAGTGTCAAACAAAAGATACTTAATAACAAAACTTATATAACATGAATTCTACATTGCATATTTAGTTTTATCTTAACTAAATACATAACAAAAATTTATATTTATCTAAACTAAATTTTTAGATATCAAGTCTAATGGTTTTGAGAAAAAAATTTTCGTTAAAAACAACAAGAAAATGTAGGAAAACGGAGAGATAATATGAGAGTCTAGGAAATCAAGTTTGCCTGGGGAAATGAATTTTTTTCATTGAATACCACAAATTTATATACAACATTTTACTAACTTATGTACATAAAATAACCAAAAATTAGGATCACTATCAAACAAAAGATATTCAATAACAAAAATTACCTAACATAAATTCCACATTGCTTATTTAATTCTATCTTAACTAAATACATTCCAATGTGATTATTTAAGTCTTTTCATCAGCTCAGATAGTGCACACAAAAATCATCCAAATCAACTTCATTTATGGCAACCTAATTATCCTACACATTTTTTGAATTCTTCAACTTGTTGTCACTATTTGAGCTTCTTTAAGCATCTTCACTCTTCTTCGACAAGCTTACTGATCATTCCTTATTTTCTCTTAAATACAAGAATCTTCTTCCATTTATAACCTTGGATAAAATGTCTGCAATTGGTTCTTCTGAATTGCAATGAATCAACTTAACTTTAGATTCTTATTCAACTTTCCTAATGGAGTAATATTTAATCTTAATATGTTTAGTTTTTCCATGAAATACTGGATTTCTTACTACGACTAATGTTGACATATTATCATAGAAAATAGCATTAGCTTCATTCTAATTTTCATGCAAGTCATTAAGAAATTTTCTTAATCAAATAGCTTGGTTAATAACAACAACAACAGCCACATACTCTACTTCAACTATTAATTGAGCCCCTATATCTTGCTTCTTAGAATTTCAGCAAAACATGTTTGTACCTAGATGAAATGTGTAACCAAAGGTTTTTTTTAAGTCATCAATTGAATCATCCTAGTCGTTATTTACATATCCAACCAATTCCACATCTTTCTTTTTGTCATAAAACACAGCAAAATTATCAACACCATCTTTGTAGCCTCAAAGTGATTTTCACTAGGGTCTTGCATGAATCTAGATAGTAGACTTGTTGAAAAATTATATTTGATATGGTTGTTATAATATACTACCAATTTATCTTCTATAAACATTGCCATCAACTTTCTATACATCATTATACTTGTTCAACTTTTCATTTTGAGCTAAGGAACTCCTAATTCCTTTAGAATTGATCATTTCAAACTTTTTCAAAATTTGTAATGCATATTTCTCTTGACAAATGAAGGTTCAATGTCTAACTTGGTACACTTCAATGCCAAGAAAAAAAAATTCAACTTGCCAAGATCAATGATATGAAAGGTTTCTTACATTTCTCTCTTAAACCAAGCCATTAAATCAACACTACTTCTAGTAACTAGAAGATCATCAACATAAAGGGAAATATTCATAATTTCTTCTTTTTACCTTAACATATAATGTAGCCTTACTCACACTTTTCTTGAAACCAAAAAATTTTAAGTATTAGTTTTGCTATATTGTACGAGGCCCTAAGAGCCTGATTTAGGCCATATAAGACCTTCTTGAGAAGAAAAATTTTCTTCTCTTAGCCTAGTTTCTTATACCCTTGGGGTTGTTAAACAAAGACCTCTTTATTCAATTCACCATTAAGGAAGGCAAACTTCACATCCAATTAACTAATGAGCCATCTTTTTTAAATTAATAAAGTAATGAATAATAGTATCAATCCTTGCAACCAGTGCAAAGATTTTATAAAGATTATACCCTCCTTTTGAGCATAGCCTTTAGCAACTAATCTTGCTTTGAGCTTGTGAAGTAAGCCATCCAAATTCAACTTTGTTATGAAAATCAACTTGACTTTAATAACATGCTTGTCGTGAAGTCTATCTACAAGTGTCTATGTATTATTTTTCAAATTCATATTAGTCGCCTCTTCTATTGCAACTTTTCAAGCAGATGATCTTGTAGCTTTTATATGATCTATTATCTCATATTCTGCTACATTGCAACTAGAGTAAATATTATCTAAGTTTCTCACTTTTACTTTTGTATTCTTTTTATCATTAGAATCTAACAAGCCTTGTTAAGCATCATCTTTTTCTTGCATAGATTATTGAATCGATAGTCTTTTTTAGGCTTTATTTTTTTTCCATTCCCATTAAAGATCTCAATCAATCTTTAGATCTCTATGAACTAAAATTTTTTGTAGCAGGATTATAAACTTTATAAGCCGTTGAGTTTATGTTATAACCTACCAATATTCTAGCTTTAACTATTTCTCCTAGCTTCTCTCTTTTTTCTAATGGAACGTATGTATAGCAAATACTGTCAAACACTCTAAAATGATCCATATTTGGTTATGTCTCATGGTATGCTTCAAATGGAGTTTAATTTTGCAAAGCCTTAGTTGGTAATCTCTTAAGCAAATTAACACTTGTATTCATATACTTTACCCAAAACTTCCCAATCATTTCTTTCTCAAATAACAAACATCTTGACATTCCACTATAGTCCTATTTCTCTATTCACAAACTTCATTCTGTTGTGGAGTATAAAAGATAGTTAACTAATTTTTTTATGCCTTCTTCCTTACATATTTTTTCAAAATTTTCAAAAGTGAATTCTCAACCATTATCACTTCTTATACTTGATAAGTGTCAATTACATGTATAATTTCGCGGTCAATTTATAGAGTTTTAAGGGTGATTTGACTATTTTATCCTTATTATGTGCATATTTTGGAATCACGGGTTTTCATGTTTGGTTTTACAGAAAATGTTGATTTTGATGTGATTTCAATGGAAATCAAGCCAAAAAAAAACTTATAAAGGACTAACCGGAGGTTCGACTTTAGTCTAAAGAAGAATGAGCAACTAAAGCAAAGACGGGAAAGGAGAGTATTGCGCGCCATAGAAGAAAAACAAGGATTTTCAATATATTTGAGTTCTTTAATGGAAAAGTAGCCTTCACTAAAGTTGTAGTGGACATCTCAAGCTTTTCAAAAAGATATTATGGGAAAAAATCTGAGTTCGTTTGGGCCCTCAACCATTGCCACAAATTCAGGTCTTCTTGGTGAAATTCTGTGTCTGACCACTAAGCACTGAAATGGTCATAACTTGATATTCTGAAGTCTAAATGAGGTGACTCAAATTCACATGAAACTAGACATTGTAGCGACCCTCGCCCCAGGTTACTGTGCGCTGCGGAAAATACTGTTCATATAATAAACTGTCATACAGTGTATACTAAGATGTAATACACACATATACATGAGAAAACTAAAGCATGCGAGCCAACATGCTATCTACTGCTGCCGAGCCATATCCCCAAAATCTCGTAGCGGTCTCGCTCCAGCTCAGCCACGAACTACTGACCTGAAAAAAGAAACAGGGAAAGGAGTGAGTGACAAAGTCACTCAGCAAGCGTTTCCAAACTCAACACTCGCAGGTCCAAACAATCACTGACTACATGACTCGTCACGTAGGAGGTTCTGCTAGACAGTTTCTTACTGAATTCTGTTATATTTCTGTTCTGTTACTGTTCTGCTTCTCATCTGTTTCTCATGAGATGCTGTACATGACAATGAAATGTATATGCTGATGTCATGTATGCTGAAAACTATAAAAACTTGCCCTCAGGCTTGTTTTCTGAAAAACTTTCTTTTCTGAAAACTCTTTCTGATAATAAAACTGTGATCCGAAGATCCTGAATATATACGTATAGTATATCTGAAATCTGTATCAGAAAGTACTGAAAATCTCTGAAATATCTGAAAATATCTACTGTGCTGGCCAGACTGATGAACACAGGGATTTGGCACCCTGGCCGTATGAGTTCAAAGTCCTAATAAATCTACTGATGCACAACCAGCACTCTCTATTGAGCTTGGTCAGTGACCATGTCCTCTGGTGGACGCTGGTTTCCCTCTCTAGCAGGTGTGCGAACTCACAGGTGCCCCCTCGTATCCACCCCTATCTGATACATGAAAAAAATCATATATGTATAACTGAAAATCATGCTGTTGGATCCTTGGATCCAGTCTGAAAATATCTGATGTGGCATGTCGTGCTAATGCTGATAATCATGCGTGAAATACTGATTTATTAGCTGATTACTGAGTTCTGTGTGCTTAGAAATGGCTTAGAGTGGCTTAAATCTCTTTTAAATTTCATTTCTGTTGATTTCTACTGTGCACGGGCGTGTGTTCTGGGACGCACGGGCGTGTGTCAAGGCACACGGGACCGTGTGCCCCTCGTGCTACTGGGCGTGTGCGGTTCTGGAATATTTTCATGCAAACTGGGCAAGGCACATGGGCGTGTGTACTCGGGCACACGGGCGTGTGTTTGCCTTCCTCTTCTCCCCGTGCTTCAGCGAACACGGGCGTGTGGAATTGGGGGAGAAAGCACACGGGCGTGTGTCACTCGGGCACACGGGCGTGTGTCTGGGTTTTCAGACGCACACGGGCAGCATGCACGGCCGTGTCCCATACAGAAAAGAGGACGCACGGGCGTGCCTCCGGGACGCATGGTCGTGTGCTCGACCCAGAAAATACAGAAGGTGTCTGGAAATCCAGAAATTCCCACACCAGCACTTCCACACTCCAAATCATCAAACATAAACACATACTACTGCTACTAACATGCCCATAAACATCATATCATCATCTCAACACGCCATAACTCATACATGAAGCATATATATAATCTGGAAACAGTATATACGCATGGAAATCATGAAAGACCACTCAATCATCAATCATGCATCATCTCACAGCTCAAACATGCTGGAAATAACTCAATCAAGCACACATCAAGTTCACATAAGCTGGAAATAGCCAAACAGGCTCTGAAAACGGTGAGAGAAGTAAGGAAAACACTTACCTTGCGCCATGGAAGCTCTATCTCTCTCCCTGGAAGACTCTGGATCTCTAATCTGAAGCTGAGCTGCTGGGGGATCTCTCTCTGGAACTCTAGGGTTCACTGGAGCTGAGGAAGAAGAAGAGAAAAGCTGGAAATAAGCTGGGAACTGGAAATCTACGCAACTGAAAGGAAAATAAACTAATAAAGCTGGTTGGGCAAGACACACGGTCGTGTGTCCTGGGCACACGGTCGTATGTAGTGGAAAATAGCCATTTCCACCCCCCATAAGCGCAGAAACTATACTCAAGTCCCAAAGGACTTCTAAATAACTCTTTTACCCCCTAAAACTCTCAAAAATGACAAATCTACCCCTTGGGTCATTACAATTCTCCCCCTCTAATAAAAATTTCGTCCCCGGAATTACCTAAACAGATCAGGGAATCTTTCTCTCATCTCAGCTTCAACTTCCCATGTAGCTTCCTCGATTGTTTGACTTCTCCACAGGACTTTAATTAAGAGAATCTCTCTGTTTCTCAGCTTCTTAACTCTGTAGTCCAAAATCTGAACTGGGACTTCTTGGTAGCTCAAATCATCTGATAACTCCAGATCTTGAACCTCTAACACGTGAGACGGATCACTCACATATTTTCTCAGCTGAGAGACATGAAACACACTGTGGATTCTGTCTAAGCTGGCTGGAAGAGCTAATCTGTAAGCAACTCTGCCCACTCTCTCTAGAATCTGATACGGCCCAATGAATCTCGGAGCCAACTTACCTTTTCTACCGAATCTTAGAACACGTCTGTAGGGAGCAACTCGTAGAAACACGTGGTCTCCAACCTCAAACTCTATGTCCCTACGCCTTAGATCTGAATAGCTTTTCTGACGATCCTAGGCCTGTTGAATTCTTTGCCTGATAACTCTGATCTGCTCAATCATCAATTGGGTCATCTCTGGCCCCACTGATGACTCTAACGAATCTCTGTCACCAATGTCATCCCAATACAATGGTGACCTGCACCTCCTACCATACAAGGCCTCGAAAGGTGCCATCTGGATCGTAGACTGATAGCTGTTGTTGTAGGAAAACTCCATCAACGGTAGCAAATCAGCACAACTAGTCTGAAACTCCATGCAACAGGCTCTTAACATGTCCTGTAAAATCTGATTGACTCTCTCAGTCTGACCATCTATCTGCGGGTGGTAAGCTGAACTGAAATGAAGTCTGGTTCCCAATGCTCTCTGTAGACTACCCCAAAAAGCAGATAAAAATCTCGAATCTCTATCTGATACTATGTCTCTGGGAACCCCATGTAATCTGACCACCTCTCTGACGTACAAACGGCCCAACTGATCTGTGCTCATACCCTCTCTGATCGACAAGAAGTGAGCTGACTTGGTCAATCTGTCCACTATGACCCAAATGCTGCTGTACCCACGCTGAACTCTGGGAAGTCCTGAAATGAAATCCATGGAGATACTCTCCCATTTCCATTCAGGAATCCTCAACGACTGCAACAACCCAGAAGGTCTCTGATGCTATGCTTTGACTTGCTGACAAGTCAAACATCTGGCAATAAACTCTGAGATGTCTTTCTTCATACCAGACCACCAAAATCCTCTCTTGAGATCTTGGTACATCTTGGTACTACCGGGATACGCTGAATAAGCTGTACTGTGAGCCTCTGACAAGATTCTCTGCCTCAAATCTGTGTCCTCTGGCACACAAACTCTGTCTCTGAATCTCAGAATCCCGTCTCTGATCTCAAAGTCTGGTGCTGTGCCCTGATAAACCCTCTGAATCATACTCTGTACCCAAACATCTGACGTCTGAGCAACTCTGATATCATCATACAGCGTAGACACTAACTGAAGCCTGGAGAAACCAGCTGTCACTATCTCGATGTCCTCTCTGGCAATCTCATGCTGCAACTGACTCTGCACTGAAATCATGGATAGAGCTACTCTCCTGCTCAGGGCATCAGCTACTACATTAGCCTTGCTGGGATGATAGCGAATCTCACAATCATAATCTTTTACTAGCTCTAACCATCTTCTCTGTCTCATGTTCAATTCTTTCTGAGTAAAGAAGTACTTGAGACTCTGATGATCTGAAAATATGCAGCACCTGACACCATACAGGTAATGTCTCCAGATCTTCAATGCAAACACTACTGCAGCCAACTCTAAATCGTGCGTAGGGTATCTCAACTCATAGTCCTTTAATTGCCTAGAGGCATAGGCAATTACCCTACCTTGCTGCATCAAAACTGCTCCAATCCCCTGGTGGGATGCATCTGAATAAACCTCATAGTCGACACCCTCCTGAGGTAATGCCAACACTGGAGCGCTGGTCAATCTCTGTTTCAATCCTGAAATCTCTCCTCGCAGACCTCGGTCCAAACAAACGGAACCTCTCTACGAGTCAAAGCTGTCAACGGTCCTCGCTATGCTGGAAAAACCCTCGATGAATCTGCGGTAATAACCAGCTAAACCAAGAAAACTCCTAACTTCCTTAGGTGTCCTTGGTCTCGGCCAACTCAAGATAACCTCTATCTTGCTCGGATCTACAGAAATACCAGCTGCTGAAACTACATGCCCGAGAAAAGTAACACTACTCAACCAGAACTCACATTTGCTGAACTTGGCATAAAGCTGACGATCTTTCAATCTCTGAAGAACGAACCTCATGCTCCTCATGCTCCTCTACGCTCCTCGAGTAGACCAAGATGTCGTCGATAAAGACAACCACGAATCTATCTAGACAGTCTTGGAAAACTCGGTTCATCAAATCCATAAATACTGCAGGAGCATTCGTCAACCCGAAAGGCATCACCACAAACTCATAGTGGCCATACCTCGTCCTGAAAGCTGTCTTAGGTACATCATGCTCAATGACTCTGACTTGATGATACCCAGACCTCAAATCTATCTTGGAGAACACTGCGGCTCCACTCAGCTGATCGAACAAGTCATCAATCCTGGGCAACGGATACTTGTTCTTCACTGTTATCTTGTTCAGCTCTCTGTAATCTATACACATTCTCAGGGAACCATCATTCTTCTTGACAAACAAGATGGGAGCACCCCATGGTGAGCAGCTCGGTCTGATAAATCTCTTGTCAATCAACTCTTGCAGCTGTTTCTTCAATTCTTGCAACTCGACTAGAGCCATCCGATACGGAGTCTTCGAGATAGGAGCCGTACCCGGAAGTAACTCTATACAAAACTCCACATCTCTCTCAGGAGGCAACCCTGGCAGATCGCCTGGAAACACGTCAGGGAACTCCCTCACTACAGGCACATCTTCGATACTTGGCCCAACTACGTCTCTACTGACTAAATTAGCCAAGTACCCTACACAACCCTTACTCAAGAGTCTCCTTGCCTGCAAACAGGAGATAAGCGGTGTAGGACCCGCCGCCCCGAGTACCCCTGCTGCTGAAAGAAACTAATCTTTTATTCAATAAACTGGAACTTGGGTACCCGAGACGGGAATCCTACAAAAAAGTAAAACTACCTGCTGATCTAATTTACACTACAAGCGGAAGCTGAAACTGAAATATACAATGAGCCCAACTGGTTTTACTATATATATATATATAACTGCTCTGTACAACTGTTTTACATCTGAGTACATATACATTTGCAAAACGTACAAGTACAAGACCTCACAGGTCCAACTGAAAATAAAATACAAACTGGAGAGTGTGTGTGGGGTCCTCCTCGCCAGCCTCAATCCCCCCGCTCCTCGCCAGCAGCAAACTGACCTGAAAAGGAAGGAAGAAGGAAAGGGATGAGTGATAAAGATCACCCAGTAAGCATTCCTTACTTCCCTCAACCCACGCAAGCAGCAAACAAGGGCATGCATACCTGATCGGCCCTATTCATGCATCTAATCGCTTGCTGGCACTGAATCTGATTTATCTGATTACTGCTGTTATCTGATTATTCTGTTATCTGGTTACTGATTTCTGATTAATGCATGTCAATATGAATATATGAAATGACATGTTGAGCTGGAATCTGAAAATGACTGATGATGCATGTATCTGAGCATC
>JAJEJH010001549.1:0-22834 GCA_026122585.1 Anacardium occidentale
TACCGAACATTTCATTTAGTCACGTACACCTAGCAAGTGGGAAAAGACCTATAGAGACGTCCATCTCGCAAGTGGTACAAAAGCAAGTAGTCTGTACGGACAAGACCTTTAGATACAGACTTTCCCTTAAGCTCTTAGTTCATCTTTCCCTACGGATCTCTTTCAGGTCTTTCTGCATCTTCTTCAGTTGGCACCCTTGGGACAACCTTCCACTACTTCTGTGCTAAGAGAAAACCGTTATGCCAGTATGCATTCCCTGTGTGGGATGTTCTCTCCGATCATACTCTTTTAGCTGATCGCTTCCTTTCTCACCACTCCTATCTTTGAGTTGGACTTGACTTTAACACTTTCACAAAGGAGGTTTGTGGAGAAGTTGCTTTAGTTGCAGCTGCTTGACTAGTAGCCCGACCGTAACAACCGAAAGGCATAGACTAGACGGAGGAGCTCCCCTTATTCCCGGGTTCTTTCTCATGGTCCTCGGCCTTTCAAGTTTCACGCTGTTTTGTTTGGAAAGAGCATGAGTCATTTAAATCAAAGGAGGGGACTTTTGATAATCAAATTACTCCACTCCCCCTCCCCCTGACGCGGAACACTAATCCAATCTCGGACTCAATCTCGTAAGCGTTTAGCAACGAGGGCCGTTTTCCTCTCTGCTTCCCCACCCGAATAGGTAATGGAAGCTTTTCAGAAATTGTGGTGAAGCAGATCGGCTTGTTGTCTTTTCTGGAGTGGAGTGAGGGGGCAATCTTTAGTATTGAACCCGAACGCAACGTCTTTCAGTAAGACTTCCTCAGTAATCCTTCCTTTGTCTTTAATTTGTTCCCGGTTAAGAATGAATCTTTTTCTCACCTTGTTTATTTTGTACTACAAGAGAGCTGCCGAAGGTAACATTCTTAGCGGTATTAAGAATAACAATCCTTGTCTTTCTTTTCTGGAGTGTAGTGAGTGGGCAATACTTGTATTGAACCCTCACGCAACGTCCCCGCAATGTATTCGAAGGATATACTCCTTGCTCCTTAAGTCGGGTAGTTACCACCACCAGGCTAGCTTTTTTCTAAATTCTCCTTGTCTTTTTTGAAGTGTAGTAAGTGGGCTACGTTTAGCACCCAGCTCATAAAGTAGTTGAGTAGTAGTTTTCTCTTTTGCGCAGGCATGAACTCGTGAAGTCTGTCCGAAGAGTTTGTTCACAACGACTATTGGGTCAAACCTAAACCCCTTGTGTTCTTGTTGTTTTTCCTCCTAAGAATGTTCCCGAAGGGAGTTTTGTTAGCTTGGTTTTTCTCCTTTGTTTTTGGTTACTTATGAAGTGGAGTGTACGAAACGAACGAATGAAGTGATAGCGGCCAGCGAGCTATTGGTTGGAGAAGAGTACCTAGGAGTCAATTATTCAGAAGATAGAGATAACAGAGCTTTCGGACAAGCATCCGGTGCATCAATAGACAAGACCGCTCAGCGGGGACTTCCAAGCCCAATCCGAGTCTTTGCGCCTATGGACTCTCCCTTTGAAGGAAGCTTTCGAAAGACTGAACTCAATGAGCAGAACGCTTCAAAGCCTGAATCCGGGCTAGTTTAGTTCCTAGGGCAGAGATTACCAATGGTAAGAGTTTGATTATCACCTTGCTCTGGTGCCCAAGGAGCACCCTCCGGCTGGCGAGACTAGACTTATAGCTTTCTTCTTATTGTCAGAGTCTGCCTTAGGGAGGCATAACGACTGCATTCACTCCTACTCCTGCTACTACGAATGAGACTGCTATTGCTACTGATACCTATTCTTTTATGGCACAAGCCCTTACAAGAGTGCATTCGATGCATAAATGAATGTGCTTGCGTCTTCATCAACAGTAAAGTGCTCCCGAAAAGCGAGACCAGCTCTTTCTATCAAAGAAAAGAGGAGCGACGCCAGGCCCAGACCTTCGAACCCAAGCAATCTAATAAGCACACACGCAGTCATACAAGACCGGGTGATTGAATATGACTTGCTAACTGATCCTACTCTTCCTTTCGCGCTTCTACTTAGCAGCCCAAATAAAGTACCCCTTTCACACATTAACACACAAGTACGCTCATGCTAGTCAAAAAGTAAGTAAACAACCTGATCTGCTCCTTCCTTTGCCCGTTGTTCGCATCTCGTTCTCCCGCATGAAAGCTTTAGAAAAGCAGCTGGATCGCCTTGCTCTTAAAATCTGCAAGTAAGTCAACCACTTTCTCATGTCTCCGGACCGGAGCTACAACATCGGAATGGTACTCGCCTCCAGGATAGGACTTTGGGTATTCGACCGAAGCCAGTAAAGTTTCCACACCTGAGGGTGCATCTGCATCAACCTCTTTCGGAAAGAGGGTTACTTACTCGACCGGGGAGAGAAGATGCTCGACTAAGAAGTAGTATTGGCGGGAACCAGACTCATAGAAAAGAGAGGTTCGAAGAGAAAGCTCTATGCTAGCTAGTTAGGGGCGGGCAAGAGACGATCGATCATAGAAAGACAGTTCAGAAGTGACTTTTGGCTTCTCATTGACATGGGGTACCTTATTGAATGTTATAGTATAAGATGGTATCCCCCTTGCTCATGAGAAGGAGCTGAAGTAATTGTCATCAAGGAGCTTAGGCAATCGGATCCCGACCACGTAGGTACCTGGGGCGTTGCTTTCTTGCTCTACTTGGTTACAAAAAGCTTCAGCTAGAACTCATAGTTTGAACTTGATTCATCAAGGGCTTACACCTACCGGATCCTGCCTAGGCGAAACCTCCGCCCAAAGGTGCTTTTTTAAAGCCGGTCACCGGTAGGCTAAAAACCTTTCTTACTTATGAAGAAAGCTACAACTCTAGTGAAGGGGAGAGACTTTTTCTTTTAAAATTCATTTTTTTCTCGATGCTTTGAATAGCGTAGTTTCGTACCCAAGGGATGAGACTTTCCTTCTGATCGTAGACCACCCTCTACTCATAGACATGTAAAAGAGAGTTTCCGCATTGCATACCTACCACTTTTGGGCGAGCTAAAACTCTAAGGTCTTTTTAAATCGGATACTTCCCTTTGGATCCCAGTTCATCGATCAAAGGCGCAACTCGAAGGAAAGATCATAGAGAGCTTCTATTCCTAAGGTCCCAATCCTGATATCAAAGAAGGATCAATGCTAGAAGCACCGAAGGTCTTAGAGCGGATTCTCCTTCTTTCTTTCCCGTTCCTGAAATCACAGAAGATGACATGCCAGGAGTCCATTAGGAGATTGGGCATCTTCTTCTTGTTCCCTCGGATGATAAAGGAAGAACTAGAACAAGAGAAGAGCCACCTTACTCCATTGACTTCAGGATTGCTTACATATTCTATAATCAAAAGAAAAGCTATTTGGATACTACAGAGCTTATTTCCTTGATTTCTCCAAAGGGCAAATCTTGGAATAGTGTATCATTGGTAGGAAAAGGGGTAAGCGAACATGGCTGTCTTTGTTTGTTAATAAGCAACTTGGTAAGTAAGCGCAAAGAGTACGAATCTCTTTTTGTATTCAAGCCTGTTTCTAGTCGCTCGGACTCTTGTTGTAGTGTGAGCCTTTAAAGTACCCGAAGTTAGGCAATCAGCACGAAATCCTTTAAAAAAAAGCTCTTAATGACTCTTCTTAGGAAGTAGGATCTGTTGCCTAGGAGCTCAGAGACAGGTAGCGAAATCAGATTGGATTTGTAAAGCAAAGAGGAGTGGCGGTCGTGCGCAAGCAATCGAAGGCTATAGCCAATAGTCCTAAGCAAGTATCTTCATAGTCTTTTTGCTGCTCAAAAATGAAATTCATATTCTGCTCACCAAGCATTAGATTAAAGAGCTTCTATTGCAATAGGCCCTTTCCTTCTAATACTTTTATCTCAAAGTATTCTTGATCCCAGATCTATCTATAATGAGAGACATTGAGAGTGAGAGCCTGGTCGAAGTTATCTCGAACAAGTCGTTCGTAGTCTCCCGGATTGTTTTGAGGGGGTAAGTTATAGTAATGCTGGTTCTCCAGATTACGTATCCGGGCATAGATTTCGGCCTCGTTCTCGGCCATAATCACATTTCTGAATGTGTTCAGCGATTCAGAGCTGGAAGATGAGTCTAAGGGAGGTATGTTTGTTCCGTCTGACATGTCTGAATTGGCATGTTCACCAGAGGACACATTTCAAATACCATATCCATATAAGGCCGCTGCCACTCCTAAAAAAGCAAAAATCTTTTCGAGTCGAAACATGGAAAAAAAACTACCCTATATCGGAATCGGATTTGAACCGAAAAAGCCTCTTTCTTAAGGGCGAACTGATCGACCTGCATGTGTTAAGCATATTTACCTCAATCCCAACTCTCCAGTCTTCCTTTTTATTCAGATTTACACTGCCAGAGGGGATTTTCACTCCTAAAAGCAACCTTATATATATACGATACCACGAGTTTGCCACAAAAGAATAGATTCGATCGAGTTCTATCTATATCTAGCTTCAAATCACAGAAAATGGAAAGAAGAGCGCTTTTGCCGGCTAATCGAGTGCCTTTCCCCGGGAGTGATTACTACACTGACGAGAAAATGCCATGCACTTTCTTTGTTCGGTAGGAATGCTTCTCCTTCCCATAGTCTTATTGTAGTTCAACCGTAAGAACTCCCCTATACCATAGTCTTCTGGTGTTCTAATGTTCCAACAGGAAATTGACTGTATGCTGTCCCTTTCCGTTTTCATCCTTTGCCCCTATCAATCAACACACCTAGAGGGGATCGGTACGAAGTACTCGAGTGTGACATCAGCTCTCGAAGTGGTCACATTCACTCTTTAGCGAAAAGCAATCGACCCTCTAAATTCTATGTAGCGCTTTAGCGTTCGCACTTGACACAAGTTAAACTAACCCAGCTAAGCTAACCAAACAAAGACCCGTGAACGAAGGCCCTTGGTCCTATGGAAAAAGATAGGAAAGGCAGCAGAGAGATAAAGAATGTTTTCTTTTGATGTGACAAAATCGGTTAAAAAAGTTTCAAATAAATAAAAGAAGTGCGTGATGCCGTAGACAGACAGGACAGACCGCATGTAGCCAGCCGGCTATTCTTCACTCCATTTAACTTCGTTTTTAAGATCTTTCAAAGAGCAGAATTGACATATTAAAGGATCCTAGTTCGTCGCTTCGATTCCTATTGATTCACCCTGCTCGGACATTAACTCAGCATTCTTCCTACCAGCAGTGCATTCTCAAGCAAGAGAAGGGGCATAGCGGTCAAGCAGGGTCGTAGCGAGAGTCAAAGTCAAAGAGGAAAGTGCTAACCCCGGCTAATCGAGTGCCTTTACTTTACTAGCTTTCTTCTTACTAGAGATAGATGAATGTGAAACCTCTTCTGGTCTGGCATATGCCTCTTCTTATACTATTGGATTAACTGGAAAAAATGAAATTGCCTTTCCTAAGTGACATCAAAATCCTGCTTCTTCTTTAGGTGCATTTGAGTTTGCTAAGCGTTTTTGCGTCAAGGGTGGACGCGTGGATTTATCCGCCATGTCTGCTCGTAGTTTGCTTGCTTACCATCATCCATATATGGTCTGATGGCTATATGTAAAAAATATCCATTCATTACGAAGGTTCTCTACCTTAGTAAGGATAGGTGGTGGAGGTTATAGGGTCCTTGCCAAACTCAGTCATACAAGATCTCGTAACTTTGAGCGCTATGTACACCAAACTCCGGGGTCACAATGACTATCCATTAGAATTGTGGCTTGGCAGAGTGAGCTTTCGCTTCCTTATCTTCGAGGTTTCATTATCTCCTTCCTTCTTAAAGAGATGAAACCTTCCTTCGGATTTAAAGGTAGCTCCTGATGAATTCTTTCCAACAGAAAGAGTCCGGGACTTCCTTGAGCGGTCTTTGCTCAGGAACTGGATGAAGGATTGGCTTCGGTACGTCCATTGGTACTGGAGTGTCGCGAATTCACCGGATGTTTCCTTAAGTGACTTCTTTTCTGCATCAGTCTATGAGAAAGACAAAAATTGAGGATCTGACGCGAACCGAGCGAGCTCATTCGCTTTTGTCTTTTCTGGAAGATCTATGATTTGGTAGCAGAGAAGGGTGTAGCTTGGAGCCCGCCATGTCTTCAAGAACACCTCCCTGGATTTCGGGGAGGGAGGAGTCTCTTGCATGGATTTCTTAGTCGAGCCTGATGGTTTAACCCGCTTGGAAAGGAATCATCGAATATAAGACTTTAGGCGCACCTGGAGAAGGACTAACCTTAATATACGCAATTAATAAACGATACCGAATTAACTGATAAAGAGACGAAACTAACAACTGCCGTAATGAACCTAAACTAAAGACGGAAAGAGTCACTCACTGAATACCTATTTATTAAAGAAGGCTGAGTTAGTCCTATCCTAAAGCCGAAAGACGAAGGCTGAAGCAACTAAGTGTAAAGAGGACGAAGGCCGAAAGCCAAAGGCGAGGAAAGAAGAAGACTAACTAGATATGTCTATAGTATCACAGCTGTAAGACCTAAGGCCGAAGCAAGGATAGCTTCTAAAGAAAGAAAAAAGAAACTAGAGACATAAAGAATAAGACTGCTAATAAGGAAAGGAAGACGGTAAGGAAGGGAAACTAAGGCAGCTAAGCCACTAGTACGAAGGAGCAAGCGGAAGCCCCCGTTCTATCCACTAACCATGTAAAAAAATGATGGGTGGAATGGCGCGGCGGTGTAGGAACCGGTCGGATTCGAACCGACGAATAGAAGTTTTGCAGACTCATGCCTTAGCCACTTGGCTACGGTTCCCTATCAATTCCATGTCTTTCCCCCTTGTCCGACTTTGCTTCACAGGGTGAGACCAGGAATAACAGATGCCGGAATGCTTTGGTTGGGGGGAAGGGCACAACATAGGTGGAGATGGATTTTCATAAATACTATCTAAACCTTGAGAATCTAAGAGTTCCCCCTACCTGAACCCCGTGGCGACAGTATAAAGAAAGAAGCATTTAGGGATTTGTTGATGATCCATGATTACAAATAAGAATTCTGAAACCGGACTCTTTCTTCCCTCTCGATTCCATCCATATTCCGCCGGAAATCTGAATGATTTTGAACCATAAACTGAAAGCTCCTCGTTCCGAGCCTTGCTGTCCTACTATTAGAAGTGAGGCTTTTCCCGCTCGTCTCGTCTTTGGTGACAAAACTTCTCTCGTCCATCTCCGTCTGTGAAAAGCATTGGCATTCTAAGGTAACCTTAGCCTTCTCCTCGTCTTAGAAAGATGAAGAGGAACTTTTTACATCGAAAGCAATTCTTAGGAAGGACACATCTGGCGTTGGATCAAAAAGCTAGTGAGAAGTGGTCTCTTGCGGGGATGCTTTCGAGTATTTCCCAGGATTTATATTCATCCATAGAAAGGTTCCTTCTCGGAGGTTTTTCTTTCCAAGCGGGCAGTAAGACCTTGCAAGCTAGGATCTCAAAACGATAGCAAAAACAAAAGCAGCATTTTCCGCTTCGCTATATGATTTAATTATTACTTTTTTGTAGGAGGGCTTGCCCTTTATCTTCTTATTCTTAGACTGGTATAAGGGCTTGTTTGCAAGCTAAGGACGAAACAGATATTGAATTAACAGATTTGACTTTGACTGATTAGCTGCTAGAAGTAGCCCAGTTAGTCCAATACGACGAACACGGGCGAAAGAAGGGCCTTTGCCTTTAATAAGGGCTTTTTCTTAGCAAGAAGACGGGGTTTGCGCCTTAGAAAGTGACGGTCTTGTCTTTCTCTTTGTGCAAATCCAGTGCTGGTGTTGAAGGTTTAGCCCAGCCCAGTGAATCAAGAAATTGAATCAGGAAGCGCTGCTAGAAGAGAATACTACATTGCCGCTGCAAGTGCTTGAGAATGAGTTCACGCTCTTCTTGTTACAGTAAGTGCTGCAATTGAATCAGCTCTTGATGCAATAAGAGTTCTTGGTGTAACCGCAGTTGAGTAAATATCCGCCGTGGTTGAATCACTAAGCTGTGGTAGTGCTGGAGTACTCCTATCCCTGCTGGTGGTAAAAGAAAGAAGACAGAAAAGCTATTTCATCAGCTCTGGAACTTGAAGGCAGAGAAGGAGCCGGTGGAGTCTGTTAATCTGATTCATCCTATAATAAGCATCGAATCAGATTGATGGTAAAGATCAATGAGTTATTAAAAGACCAAAGATCTTGTCACAAGCTGGATTCGAACCAGCACCTCTGGGAGGAAAAGACAGACCCAGCGAACTTCCTTTTGTTCTGATTGTGACTTTTGGTTACCCGGTTCGTCATGCAACAGAGAAAGCAAAACTAACATGACTACATCCGGAGGCCGGTTCGCCCGACCAGAACACTAACCCCCGCTCCATAACTATCCCCCACTGGTCAAAAAGTATCTCTTTGTCATAATGGGGGATACTAAAAGCGTTTTTCTTAAAGAAAGCCCTCTCTCTGGGCTCCCCCTAGACCTCTGTCCGGCCTAGGGACCGTCTCTAAGCTAGAGCTCCTGTCTCCTCACTTAGAGAGCGTATCAATTCACTTCGTTCCCTCCCCCCAAAAAAATTATCTAACCCCAAGCCCCCCCTTGTTCTAAAAGACGAATAGCACTGATGAAGAATTCACTTGTCGCGCCATAAGTAGCAAGGTCTTCCACGGTATCGATTAAGAAAGGTAAGTTATTAAGATTGTCGTCTTCTATTATGTGTGCTGTCAATTCGTGTATCTCCCAATTAGGGGAGAGGGGGAAATTGTGTTTCTTTAATAGACTTTGCGTCATCGTATCAATGGCATTTTTTGCCGAAAGAATGGCCTGCTCCTGCTGCTGAGCCGGAGTATAGAGGGGGGGAGTTACAATGTTAGCCAAATTTTTAATAAGTTGGGTAAGTGTTACAATGGGCTGTCGCTCCATAATACTTTTCATTCCTGTAGTTCCGCTTCTTGCTCTAAAAATTAAGACAGACTTGTCGGAAAGAACATCACCTTGGTCCAACCAAGAAAGGCATGGGACTTTTTGGGCACTACTTGAGCTTGGGTCGAGTTAAGTAAAGACTGGCTACCTATAAAGATCCCTCACTGCACACTTTCTATATATAAGTCTCCATTAGAAGCTGCATGCTATCGGAGATAGACCAATGGTAGGTTACACAATGACGAATCCACTATTACAGTAATTTTCTTTAACTTAGTAACTATTTCCTCCTGCATGGCTGAAGGTGAAGGACCAAACTTGGACCTAAATATGGATCCACCCATCGTTTTTGAACAAAATATAAAACAAGAAAATAACATTTTT
Organism: Anacardium occidentale; assembly: GCA_026122585.1. Classification (NCBI taxonomy): domain Eukaryota; kingdom Viridiplantae; phylum Streptophyta; class Magnoliopsida; order Sapindales; family Anacardiaceae; genus Anacardium; species Anacardium occidentale. The sequence goes on from JAJEJH010001549.1 coordinate 9,249, forward strand.
AACATTTTCTTGAAACGAGAAGAGATGGTTGAAATAATAAGACGCCTGCCAAAAAAAGAACTACAAAAAAGAATCGGTAATAACTCAATTCATCGTCCAATAAAAGAGTTCGCCGCACAGGAGCAAGCCCTTTTAAAGGACCTGGCTTTTTCTCTTTTTAAAAGAAAAAATGAAAGAATTGAATTTCTTCAATCCCTTTACCCCAATGACGAATGGGATTTTTCCCCTATAATAAGAGAGAAATTCAAATGATAAACACATTCATGTTTTTGGCTTGAAATCAAGCTAGAAAAGTCTACCGCGAGCGAGTAGTCTTTGCGGACATGCTTACTTCATCTTGACTGAAACTTCATGCATACACCTGCGGGGCTGGGGTCCAACTTTTGTATTGAACTTACCTACATATCCGGTTCCACCTCGGAATCAAGCCCCTGTAGTTCTGTCTATCCATAGTCCAAGATGCGAGTGGAAATCCCATAAAGCGGATATTAAGATCCGAACCCCATTATACAGATGATAGGGCAGTAATCTCGACGGAGATTAGGATAAGCTTTGATGAATCAAAGAAAAATTGGTAGAAATTCTCATAGGTGAAGCAGAAGGATTGAGATTTTCGTAAGTAATGTTCGAAAGCACTGTTCCCAACAAACTATAAGTCATGGGACATTCCTCAGGCATTCGCTTGCAGCGGATTCGGAAAATGTTCGGAAGTGAGAGTTCGATTCCAAAGCCCCTTCTTTCCCGCTTCCTGGCTTTTCCTAAGAAAGTGGATTCGGGATACACGCCAAACCCCCATGCCCCAGCTTCACGCTCTACCAGTCAGTCCAGATATCCATCTTTCCTCTCCTCCTCCCCCAGTCTGGTCCCCTTCTTTGTATCGGTATCAATGCGCAAACGCTCATCTCTATCTGTATACGTTGTTTGATTAATTGAATCTTCCTTCTAACGCTCGAACTGGAGTCCGAGCTCCTGCAAGAGCAAGAAAAGAAGGATGTCTCATCTTCCTTCCTCTCTTCACTCTCCGGATTTCGATCTGCACTCTTCTGGTACAAAGGCCTATGCTTCCACTTTCAGACAGTTCTAAAGGAAGAAGTCGAAAAGAAGGCACTCTCCTGCTAACCTCCTGGCTTTCAGATTATACTGAGCTTGCTGCACTCTGATCTAATATATTCGACTTCGCTTGCTTGCACATTATAGGCTGTCTTCCTTCCACTTCTCCGAGGGACAGGGACTACGGCTTGACCTTCGGGGAAGAACTCCGTGGGACCCCTCCTTCTAGGGCGCCTAGATAGTGAAAGGTTATTCCTTTGCAACGCTGGAAGCTAAGCAAAGTCACGAAGCTGGCTGACTACGCTCGAGCAGAGCTCAGGCCCGGAGGTGGTGGCTGAACTCGCCGCAGAGTTCAGGAGCGAGCAAGACTATCTTGGTGAATGCAATAAGAATCGGCTGCTTGCCGCAGTTGCCCATGCTGCGATCCGCCGCCGAAGCGCTCAAGGGATTCGTGCTTGGATGTCGAGATCAGGGGACTCTATCCAACGGCGAAATTTGTGGTGGAACAAAGAAAAATATATATATTTTTCTTTGATTTGCTTCGATACAAGAGATCGGCCCCGAAGCAAGGTATGGTGGGTGCCAGCAACTTTCACTTGTTAGGAGTAGGGGCTGAAAAGAGCTCTTTGTATAGGTTGGATTTTCTGGGCTTTGCTTTGATGCTTACCTTATAGGGAAGGAAGGTTTGATTGATAAAGGAGCTTTTAAGCCCTTTTGCTGGATTGTTGGTCCGCAGCCCCGCCCTATAGAATGAATAAGGAGAGGCCTATCGATGACCGAGCCACTCTTATACTACTCCTTACCTTACCCCCTTGTCACTTAAAGGGCGAAGTCGCTGAAGCGAGTCTAAAGGCCAGGCCAAAGAGTGATCTTTGAACGCTACTACGCATCCTTACAAATAGTATAGTGTAAGGTGGGTTTGGGTATAGCAGGACTTGAACCCGCGACCATTAGGTTAAAAGCCCAATGCTCTACCAACTGAGCTATACACCCAAAAAAAAAAGATGTAGTAGTAAATAAGGATTGGTGCGGAAAAGAAAAGAGGGCGGCCCCTCTTCTTCTCATCATATTAAAGGGGCGCGGCTCTGTGCTCGTACTGCAGAGCAAGCGAAGAAAACGTAAGGGCGCGCGTTAGCACTCCTGCAAGAAAACGGCCTAGCTAACGCGCCCCTGATTTCAAACTCAAGGATCGATATGAGAAAGATGCGCTCAAGCACCCAACCTATACAAGGGGCTTGGGCTCTAAAGCCGGCCTTACTCAACAAGCACCTTTATTAGTAAGGTTGCTTGTTTCCACTCATTGAAGATTCTATCTACAAAAGAAGGTCAACGGGGAATACTAAAGTTGCTCTCACTGACACCATCTACGAGAAGGTGAGGTCGTCTTTCTTTCCAGCCGCCATCCGGTTCGCCTTAAAGACGGAGAAAGGGAGGAGCAGTTATCTATGTAATTACGGTCTTTGTTGGCCGGTCGAGCACTCTCTTTTCTTTGTCTAATTCCGTCTTTCCAAACAAGACTGACTTCTGACCAACCCGCGAAGGGTTGTGAGGTTGGACCTGTTACGAAGAATGAATCTATATCTGTGTACGGAAGTTGCTGGCCGCTCAACTGTTCGAGCGCAATGCAGTGGTGGTTGGTTCCGATTCGACAAGGGTAGAATGCCTGGTCGAAGGTCCAGTACAGTAGGTAGCAGGCGTGTTCGTTTTGGCTCCCGAGCGAGAACGATAAAAAAATAGGCGATGCACCCTGCTACGTACGTTGACCTTGACTTGACGGATTCATCCAATTGAACCCACACTCAAAGGAGGACCACAAGCTCGAGGCTCGACGAAAAGAAAGTATCAGCATTAAGAAACTTCTTGGGGTTAGCAGTGAAAGAAAGAGCCCGGCATTCATTTCTTCATTCATATTCATAGCTCAGTCTACTAAAAGAGGGACCAGCTTCATCGTGGTGATTAGAGGACATCTCTGATCGTTCACCTCTAATGTGACACGTTCCCTCCCAGTTATATGATCAACGGGATCAGTCGGCTAGAGAGCGGGGCTATTCTTCTTCCGGGTAGGCAAAGTCGTCCCCTCTACTGATCGAACCCTCAGTTCGGAGGTCTTCGTCAACATGTTACGAGGCTCCAGTCTTCGGCGGGTCACGATTACTTGACTTAGAATAGAAAGGCGAACATCTGGGCAAGGGAAAGCGCAGTGCGCCTGGTGCAAATGGCTTTCTTTTTTCATGATATACCAATCAGAATGGAGGGCCCCACCTACGTACATGATTGATAGAATCACTACTTAGGGATAGGGAGGGGGCGGTCAACTTGATGCGGGAGAGGCATGAGTGCAGTTCGATCTTGTGGTGTATTCATTTGTAGTGAGTAGGGCCTCTTTCTCGTTGATCAGTTCGCCTCCGCTCTATTGAAAGGTCTTCATTCCTACGGGTTTTGTCAACGAACGCGTCTCGGGCCGGATTGACTAACCTAACCCTTAAGGGGGCCTTGCCATAGTTGGGTGCTCTGCTTTAGTGTGATTGACGAAGGCTAAGCTAGGTTTGGTAATACCCAAAACAAACAAATAAAAAGAGATCGGGGTCGATAGTTGGCAAGGAACTTGATCCCCTCAAAAAAAGGGGGCAGCTGCGGTCGAACTCGAATTCTGGAAATAAGAAAGAAGTCGGGGCCCTTTTACCAAGTCTACCAGATAGAAGATGATAGAGGGCCAACTATCGTTGCGTTGCACAAGACGGTGCCGTCTCACTTCGAGTTCCTTCCTTCGTAGTGAAAGATGATGATACGCTTCGGCGATGTTACCTACCAAATACCAAATAAAAGGCCTGCTAGGTGATCGAAATCGCTCAGGTCAGTGAGGACTCACTCACTCACCTACTCCTTATCTATCTAATAGTTTATTCTATCTACTGAATGAAAAAGGCGACCCGCCGCGCCGGGCTATAAGATAAGATACAGCTGTTGTACTACTTGACTGGTAATAAAAAGCTTACGTAAGAACTGGAAAAGTCTTGTATGTACGGTAACCCTCTCTTCCGCTATTGGTGGACTGTTGCACAGAAAGGCCGACAGAAGCAACCTTTCTTAGGTTAGAAGTTGGCTTGATAATCGATATTTAGTGATGAGGACCGTTGCCTGAGATAAGAGATTTCGTGGTTTACCCATTTGAATGGATCCTTCTCCTTCGACTGCTTTCTCTTTCGGCTGAGCCTTTGGTCGAGTCAGCTTGAGCTTCTTCTTACTTTCATCTCGAGTGAGCTTTCGTTTCCTCTAGTCGAGAAGTCAAAAACCTTGCTCTTCGCCTTCTCCTTCGCAGACTAGAAATAGAACTAGAAAACCTTGGACTAGAATAATAGATTTCCGCTCACCTCGTGTACCTATCTATTCGAGCCGAGTAAGGTCTTGAAGAGCAATCACTTGCACCTCTACCGTATCTTACTTACCCTTGTTCCGCTTAATCCCTATTAAAATCTTATGCCCTGACTAGAACTAGAATAGAACCTTTCTGAGCGATCTCGCTTATTCCTTTACCCCGGAGACAGAGCTGTGGCTGGTTCACCTGCCTGTGAGCTACGGACACGGACCTAGCTTGATTCATTCCTTTCTGCAATACCTAAAACAAAGAGGATCGTTTTACCGTGTTTTTGTTCATTTTCCCGTCTTTTTGGCTTGTTTTTAATCGGATTGGCAGGGCAGGTTTGGAGTGGAGGATAAAGACTTAGATTCTGATTCTCTTTCTTCTTCTTCTTCTGCCCATGGTTGACTTCTTGAACTCGGCTTTGACTTCCCCTTGCCTTGCCCACTAGAGCAGTTCCTTCTTGCGGGCATATTAGTCAATCAGGTTCATCCCGAACAGCCTATTCGATAGCTGCCTAAGAGAGCATTCGTGCAAAGAGAACTTCGCATTCTCGAACAAGGGATTCGTCGAAAAGACTAGCAGCCCCCAAGCCCTACCCTAGTTTCGAATCTAGTCTCGGCATCAAGTCAATACCGACCTTTGCCTATTGAGGCAAGATCTCAGCCGAACGAGCTTGACCACGTACTTGAGCTTTGGATCGATACCCCGCGCACCTCCCTTCTCGTGTTAACACACTCACGAATGAAATCTCATATATGTATATTGACTCCTTACTACTACTTGACTTGAACCTTACCTGCCCAAGTTAGAAACTGTGAAGCTTCTTCCCAATACCAACTCTGCAAAGCATGCTGTGAAAGATCGGAGCAGACATTGGTTAGATAAGTGGGGTCTTGCACCCCCTCTTCTCCAATCACCGACCGGGAAAATTCTGGGAGAGACCATTGTGGTGGCAACCTTTTTTCGGTTGTTGCCATCAAATGGTCAAATTCCCTACAGATTTGGAAAAAGGAAGCCTCCGGGGGAGCTGTAATGCTATGGACATCCCCCATATTTGAATCCAAATCCAAACTACTATTGGAAGCGTCAGAAGCGTAACTATCGGAAGCTTTTGGGGCTCCCATAGAACAACTTCTTTCAGATGGAGAAGATTCAGATAGGGAAAATTCAAGCCAATCGCTTGGCGAATAGCGAGTGGGCTCAATAGGATGGACTTCCGAACCATACTGAAAAATGGTAAGTTTACGCTTCATCGGCTTGCTTTGCAAGGCTGCTCTGCTTTCTTCAAAACGAAGAGAGACTTTTCCATTTTGATCTCTAGCTTCACCTGGGAGAGACCTTGCCCCTCGCTGACTGATTCGTTTACTGAGGTAAGAAGGATAAATCAGTACTTTTTCGGGAGGAAGTAAAAAGCATTCTTCCGCGGGTAAGCAACTCAATCTAGTCAATGATTGATTTGAAGCAAGATTGCATTGAAAATGAAGGAAATGGAACAACTTACCACAAGAAGAGGATAGGCAAGGCACTTCACCACCTGAAGGAAAGAAGGAATAGGGGAAAAGTAGATGTACGCAATGGAATCCTTTCCTTTTTCTGCTAATAAATAGAAGGAAATAGGCCCGAAAGCTCGTACTGCTGGAATGCTAGACCGATTGGAAGCTGAAGTTGCCAATTTGACGGCACGTATCGTATGATTGGTTTGAACAATCAAGCCCAAGAAGTGGCGGGCCAAGCTTAACAAGTGGTTGGTCAGACCCAAATGAATTACCTGTCTTGTCTGCGGTTAATCAATAGTAGAAGGCCTAGGGCATTAAATAAAAGAAGAGTTAGCAGGACTCGCCAGCGACCAAATGAAACATTCACTTCTTTCCTGGCCGGTTCACTAGATGCGCTTGGAAAACTTTGAACTACAACAAGCGAGCCCTTTCTCGTGGAAAGAAAGAGTACCACTAGGGGGCATTAAGATAATAAGTAGGGCCTTGCTCAGGTGACTTCCCCTGTTATTACTTAACTTGCTCTAGCGGTCGCGCTCTCTTCGAGAAAATTCTCAAATTCTCACCTATTCCGCTACCTATTACTTCTTGACTATCAGTCTTGATAGTCTGCCTTAGGGTCTCAATATCGAACACCGGTACGAGGTGAGATGCTTCTTAGAAGAAGTCCAGTATAACAGAACCAGTAATCTATGGCAAGCAAGAGCAAATTGTTTTCTTTCTAGTAGAATATCAGAGGATTACCTTTTCTTTCAAATCCTAGGCTACGCACCTTGACCTTCCTTCTACCTTTACCAACTACTAGCAATTACGACAACAGGTGAAATAGCTGACCTTATTCCGAAATAGCTTCTTCTTTTCGTGGCAACGGATTCATCTTCTTACGCTCCTAAAGAAAGAGAAGGGCTTTACTCCGAGTTGAAAGAAGAGTTTACATCTGAGATTTAAGAGACAGCAGGGAATGAATGAACTAGCAAAGGATGGCCTTGAGCTAGAACCTCCTCTCCTGAACTCATTAGGGACTGGATCGCTTAACGAACGGGAACACTGACAGGGATGGATTTTGTTACCCGCTACAATTTCATTGCCTTATCGACGCTATTGACTTTATTCGCCTCGGGGGAAATAGCAAGAGCCTTCTTTATCTAATCGACTATTGAACCATCTCACCTTCAAGTCAGTCGCTACCTTAAGACATGCCTTTATTCCAACGGCTAACTCAATGTGACTTGCTTTCCTAAAGGGATTGACCTTGGCCTTGAGCCTGCTTCATCGCCTTGACTTGATTCGAGTAAGTAAAAGTAAGGACTTTGCTTTACCGGGGCGGGGATTTGAAGCAAGATAGACCACTTGCCCACTCAGCAGCATGCCTTTTCCCTTGTAGCCACCGATTACTTGATGGGTATAGGCTGAACCGATAAAGATTGTCACCACGTGATTAATTAAAATGAAAAGGTAGTTTACTTGCTGTTTCAATTCGTAGTTGAGGAAGTTGCTAGCACTATCAAACGAGAAAGAACAAAATTCCCCTGCGCGCGTAAGTCGGCGATACGAGTGACAATGGTCCACAGCCCGAGGGGCGTAGCGGTAGTAAACTACCTGTCCTATAAGAAGCCAACTACCTTATCTCATTATCCAAGCTAGAGTACATGAGAATGATTTGATGCTGTTAACAGCCTCTTATTTAACTAGAAATTCATTTTTCATAAAAAAAGGAATCGATAAAAGTCTCTTATTAGCTTATTCAACTCTTGTCTATAGCTCCTCTAGGGCCCAATAGAATGAAATTCTTGCTTCTGGAGGTTAGCGGCATATCGTGCTAGATTTGTAACCTATAACATCATTCCCTCCGTATAGACAGTAAGAGTAGTATTTCGTTCGTAAGCATCTAAGAAAGCAGCAAACTATAACACGAGTGGGGAAGACGAGATAGACGAGTTTCAATATTTGATTGAATGAGGCAGTTCGGTATGCCCTGTGCTTTTCTCATGACATCGGAATTACATGATTCGAGTATTCTATGCTTTCATTTCAAAACTACTATTCTCTATCCTATCTACATTACGAATGTTTGCTTTCGGGAATAAAGTCAACCGAAAGTCTTCGACTGGTTGCTCTTATTGGTTGATTGATGTTCCTTTCCTTCGTGAACTGGTAGCTCTGTAATGGAGGAACCATTGTGCGAGTGAAAAGGAACAACTTCAAATTCAAATAAAGGTTGACTGGTTAACTCCCGCAAGGTCTAATGGTGTTAGCAGCAGGAGTAACACTTTCAACAATTTCCAGATTATATGTGTTAAGCAAATGACTTAGTGAAAGCAGGAAGACTGGAAGGCTGGAATGAGGCTCCCTTCCTATCCCATTACCTGACTGTGAGTGATATAGCCCGGCTACCTATGAAAAGAAAAGACAAAGATTCAGCAGCTCGTGCATACCTTCGTTTCCGTTCTCTTCTCTCGGGCTAGGCTAGAGTCATTTCGTTCCTTGGCTCCCTTCTTCCTTTCTTATTACTGCCATTTATGCTAGCACCAATCATCAAAAGAGAACAGTTTCATATCAGGGTCAGTCCGTCGATTCAAATTCCACAGCGGCGTATTTTCGAGTCGAAAGATGGAATGGGGTATAGGAAGATGCGAGACAAAACGAGCTATCTACTTTAATATAGAGAAAGAACGTACGAGGAGTGGGAGTTTCGGTCTGGTTCTTTAGTTCCAGGATTGAAGAAGCTGGTTGAGGTTGGTTTACTTGGCCTAAGGGTGCAGTCTAACCTGAAGAAGAGGCTTCCTTTCGCTCTCAAGTGATCAAATCAAGGAGCCTTCAACGGCGAATCGCGTGCGGAAATTGTTTCATTTTCAGCAAAAAGATTGTGTTGGTGTGAAGTTAGCTATACTAAATGCATTGGATGCCTGAGCAACTGCATCGATCCCATTCCTACTTCTCTTGCGTCCCTCCATCCCAGATCTCTAGGAACAGGGCTGACAGCAAGACCATTAATCGAACGAGTCGGGATGAGAGGGTGCCGTTCCTGCGTTCTCTCTGTCCAACTCGTTACGCAATTGACGCTCTCGCATGATTGTTTCAATGATGTATTCAATCAAGACAAGAAAGATACGTCTACATAAGATCAGGTTACATAATTGGTCTGTGAAGGAACATCAAGAAAGAAGATCAGACTTGATCAGTTCAGGCTATGTGAGTCGTCTATCTTCACAGCTGGAAATGCGCTCCGAAGGGCATTGCTTTCTCCATTGAATCAGTCTAATGTGGGATGTGAAATTCATTCACAAATCTTGTGTTCTTCTGTGTAGCGTACGGTGTCTCGTGCCAAGTGAAAGGAAAGCTCCGCTTGCTCCAAACCATGAGATCCAAGAGAGTGCCCGGTCATCATCATTCCACTCCCTTCTTGGTCTACTTCGGAAACTACTTTATCTACGGTGCGATCAGACCAAGTGCGAGATTGGATCGAGGAATTTCGTATGAAAGATTTATGGTCTATCTGATCTATCTATCTAGTACGATTGATCAAGTCATTCAGTACAGTCTCTTCGCTAGGTGTTTATGGAATGATTATAGCAGGTCGGTCTAGGTAGTTGATATTGCTCCTGAGAAAGTCGTTGTTTCCAGTTTCGTTTGTGCATCTTTCTTTATCCCATGCTTTCCCTTGGTCAACAACCAACCCAACCGGTGATTGGAGATCAGTCTTTCCTTATTGCGGAAAGCGGAAAAAAGGAAAAAAAAAAAAGAATGATGGTCAAATTGATAAAAGAGTTTTTACGGCTTCTGAAGGGGAACGAAAAAACCCTTAGCACCTTTCTCGACCGTCTTCTTCTTTTGCTTGATAGTTATGTATTTCTCATTTTGCCGTGGTACGTATTCTTAATATTCGAGACTCTAAAAAGCCACAAAAGTATACCAGGAGTCGCCAGCGAATTGATTTACAACTGGAAAGGGGTCTCTGTGAGGCCTGTTTGGGGGCAGCCTACACCTCAAAATGCTGCTGATGTGGCTGATCAGGTGGTCCCCCACAGCCCCCAAGCTGGCGAGGTGGTGGCCAATAGCACCCAAGCTGGCGAGGTGGTGTCCAATAGCCCCCTGGATCAATTTGAGATTATCCCATTTCTTCCTATGAATATGGGGGACTTTTATTTCTCATTCACAAATTCATCTTTCTTTATGCTGCTCACTCTCAGTTTGGTCCTACTTTTGGTTTATTTGGTTACTAAAAAGGGAGGAGGAAACTTAGTACCAAATGCTTGGCAATCCTTGGTAGAGCTTATTTATGATTTCGTGCTGAACCTGGTAAACGAACAAATAGGGGGTCTTTCCGGAAATGTTAAACAAAAGTTTTTCCCTTGCATCTTTGTCACTTTGACTTTTTTGTTATTTTGTAATCTTCAGGGTATGATACCTTATAGCTTCACAGTTACAAGTCATTTTCTCATTACTTTGGGTCTCTCATTTTCGATTTTTATTGGCATTACTATAGTGGGATTTCAAAGAAATGGGCTTCCTTTTTTAAGCTTATTCTTACCCGCAGGAGTCCCACTGCCGTTAGCACCTTTTTTAGTGCTCCTTGAGCTAATTTCTTATTGTTTTCGCGCATTAAGCTTAGGAATACGTTTATTTGCTAATATGATGGCCGGTCATAGTTTAGTAAAGATTTTAAGTGGGTTCGCTTGGACTATGCTATGTATGAATGAGATTTTGTATTTTATAGGGGATCTTGGTCCTTTATTTATAGTTCTTGCATTAACCGGTCTGGAATTAGGTGTAGCTATATTACAAGCTTATGTTTTTACAATCTTAATCTGTATTTACTTGAATGATGCTATAAATCTCCATTAAAGTGGTTATTTATTTAGATTTCTAATTGAACAAAAGCGAGGAGCGAAGCCGCTTTACCGAGTTTACGAGGTGAAGGAGCGATCACTTCCCCCGTGCCCTCCTCGAAAGAGAGACGAGACCTCATGGCGTGAGAAGAAGTTTTTGTCGGAAGAACCGCTAGGAGTACCTCCGCTCCCGAATCAATCCATTCCGCAGCTCTTCCAAATCTCGATCTGAACATTTGCGTAGATGAGGTCTGAGTCTACTTCCTTTTCGATTAAAAGAGAGGTTCTTAGCCGCCTTTATCACATTCTGACCCTGAAACCTCTATCCCGTCAAGCCATAAAGAAATCAGCAAGTCAGTCACTCTTCACTGTATGGTTCTTTTCCTCAAAGCTAGGAGTGAACCCTAGGACTATCTATATCCGTTCCTGCCGCATTGAGTAGGCCCCCGGATTTCATTAGACAAGATAGCGTACAAGGTAGGAGCCGAATGCCGATGAAGAATCTAAGTGCCTGGCAAAAGGCTTTCAATGAAAAGTAGAGATAAACAGAGAGAGATTGGGAGCAGCCGCTTAATCGGGACGGGAATAGAGTCCGTTCATCTCCGAATCTCACTCAGTCACTAGCCCTTTCAGTGCAGGCTGGTGTCCGAAAATGATGGAAGACTCTCGAAGAACAGAGGAGCATGCATAGTAGCTCGACCACCCATCGCGGGAGAAGAGGAAAACTCAATGAACAGGATGACTTTCCCGACAGACAGAAAGAGAAGGAAGCGGAGAAAAGCAGCGTAAAGCCACTCGACCTGAGGGAGAGGAGCTTCCCCTCTTAGGCGAAAAGGAGAGAGGAGAGACATAGAGGGAAAATAGGTCCCACTTACTATTCATGGCCAGCAGTTCCTAATCTTCCCTTCCTGTTAAGGCCGGTTGAAAAGGACAGTCAGAAGAGGAGCGTAACGCCAACGCCACTCTCACATAGGATCGGGGGAGGAAGGTCTGAGGCAAGGAGTGACGACTAGATAGGCAAAAAATGAAACAGAAAATGAGTTCCTACTCGACTATGAATAAGAAAAGGGGCTAGACTGGCCATCAGAACTATTATATACGAGATTTAGAGATGAGCCAGAACAGTCTATCCTGTCTGAGTTAGAACCTGATCTCATGGATTCTGTCTCACCTTATCTTCTATTGAGACAATAACTGGACTTGAACTGAGAGAAAAGTAGGGACCACTAATGAAGAGTTTTGATCCCATTCTCTTCTGTATTCTAGTAGGTCTCACATGAGAAGGAAGAAAGAACTGTCCTTGTCATAGGAAGTTCCCCTGATTAAGAATAGAAGTCTCCGTTCCTAGCCGTCTTGATTTGATTAGGGTGCAAGGAAAGAAAGCCAGTGTAGTGCTCCCATTCTATTAGAGGAGTTCTAACCTGGTTCACCCCTCTTCCATTCAGCAAGCAAGCCCACCAAAAGAAGGTCTGTGAAAGTAGAAGCAAGGAACTGATTGCCCTCAGGCTGAATGCCCGAGTAGGGGAATGCACTTCTAGCTTGATTAGCGAGAAAAGTCTATAGCGATAGAGATTCTTAGAGAGGGACAGCCCCGGGAAAGAAAGGAACGGAGAGCAATAGACTGGAGGAGTTCTACCCGGCAAACTGATACTAGAAAGGGGCTTCTCAAGAGCTGCAGCTATAACTCGACTTCCATCTTAGCTTAGCGCAGGAAGGGCACGGAGATGAGAATCAGAGAAGGGGGACTACTGGGCCATGAGTTCAACCACTTTCCCAATAGGGGCAGAATAATGCCACTCTCACAAAGAAGGAGGAGCGTGCAAATAAACCCGTTTAGGGAAGGGAAGGTAGCAGCACAATCGAAAAGAAAGGAACTGAAAGCGCAGGAACTCCGATCGCCTCTGAAATCAGTCTTTCCGGCATTGATTAACCTGACACCTAGCTTTGATGAAGCAAGCCATCAAGCAAGCCGACCTTAACTTACAGTAGGAAATAGTATACTGTGTAAATAGTTGTCAAACTGACTCTGACTATAACTAACTAAAAGGAAAGTATGAATGTGTAAACAGTTGTAACTCTAATAATCTTTCCTAACTTAATATCCTACTGTGTAAATAGTTGTAATAAATCTAATATTAGTACTGGATAACAATGGAGAACGATTGCCATCAGTACGTGAAAAAGTGCCCCAAGTGTCAGATTCATGCAAACTTGATTCATGTGCTTCCGGCCTTACTTCACAATCTTACCTCTCCATGGCCATTTTGCACATGGGATGGGGAATTGACATCATCGGAAAGGTGACACCCAAAGCATCAAATGGACACGAATACATCTTAGTGGCAATTTCTTACTTTACCAAATGGGTTGAAGCGGCGAACACTGACATCGGCAAAAGTGGCCAAGTTCATTAAAGAAAACATAATCTGCGGATATGGAGTACCGCACGAGCTAATTTCAGATCTGGGATCTCACTTCAAAAAAGAAGTGGAGCAGCAGTGCATTCGGTATCAGATACAACAGCACAAATCCTCGCCGTAAAGGCCTCAGACCAATGGAGCAGTGGAGGCAGCAAATAAAAACATAGGTCAGATCCTGCGGAAGATGACAGACACATATCGAGATTGGCCCGAAAAGTTGCCACTGGCCCTGTAGGGGTATCGGACCTCCATTCGGACTTCCACCGGCCCTACTCCATACTCCCTGGTTTATGGGATGGAAGCAGTGCTACCTGTTGAATTGGAAGTTCCATCCCTTAGGGTCGCCCTGGAATCCGAAATACCGGAAGCAGAATAGACAAGGGACAGGTTTGAGCAACTGAATCTGATAGAAGAACGGAGGATGAAGGCACTC